>JAHPZR010016868.1:15000-27760 GCA_019787425.1 Platygyra sinensis | reverse complement strand
TTGTTGAATTGGTTTCTCGCGTCGTTTCTCCATACAATAAAAAGAACATTACACGTTGGCTCGAAGATATGAATTTTATGTTCTCGTGGCAAGAACATATATCACTCGTGCGCGTCGCGCACTGGTGAGATATTGTTTTTGCCACTCGAACATAAAATTCATATCTTCTCGCCCCCGTGTAATATCCTCTATATCTGTGATTTCAAAATAGAGGAACAACAATAGTACAGTCATCAGCATATTTAAAAAAGAGAGTTTCTTTACCTATACTAGTCTCTAAGTCATTCAGAAAATTGTTCAACAAATACGCTCCCTTGTATCTTACCCCTATTTCCTTGCTTCCATTCACAGATAACGTTATTGTAAACCACCCTTTGCATTCTGTCCTGTAGAAAATTCAACCACCAATTGACTATATATGGGTTTAGAGGGATTTCTTTAAGTTTGTTTGCTAGAAGATAGTGGTTCACAGAGTCAAAAGCCTTACTAACATCCATTGTGAACATCCTAATTGACTGTACGTGCATTTTTAAAGCAGCTCAGTCACGGTTGAACGGTTCGAAAAGTTGTAGGCTAAATTTTCCAATATCGTTGTTTGTAATCCGTGACACTCTTCTCCATCTTTAACCATCCTGTTTCCTTTATGGTTTGTTATTATCTCTCTCGTGTTTTTCTATCTTGTAAAGCATTATTTTCAGGTTTCCTTCAATTTAACGGTAATTTTGTCAATTGTCAAAATAGTTCAAAATACCTTGACTACACGCCTTAAGGACGTTCGCGCTAATTGTTTCTGCGCATCCTTACTGCGCACGCAAATTCACACCCCACGTGACGCACGAGAGCGAGCGCTAAATAATAGAACGAACAATGATAGGGCAGATGGCCACTGCTATAACTTTCCCTGAATTTAACGATTTTGAACGTTTGGTGACCCCTATTTTTCTTTTGATGAATCATTTTCTCTATCCATATTTTACGTTTAGCAAAAAAAAAATGAAGAAAATATTTTGACTAGAAGTTGATTTCCTGCACAATGCACCATCGAATTTCGTTCTTTTTAGCTATCCGTTTATCTGTGTGGCGGTTTTCAAATGCCTCTTGAAGGGTTAACCTTTGTGAAAACGTTGTTAACATTTGGAATTATTTACGAAACAGACCCACTGCTAAAAATATGACTAAGATCGTTTGCCCCCGTTGACTCAACATCGATATTTAAAACTATAAACCCCTGAAGATCATGCTGAATTACGTGCACTGATTTTTCCACACGCTTTATCTCTGAAACGAAGTCGGTAATACTCAATTTTCTTGCATTTTTGACACAAGTAACTCATTATCTGACTGCAGTGAAAACTGTACAAAAATCTATCGCCTGGAAATTCGTCGCACGAACGTCCTTAAGACGATCTGTCTGGTACTTGGGAACGCCATAGAGAAGAGAGTTGCATAGTCTAAATGTGACGTCACACTGAAATGGGTGAACCAGAGTATTTGTAGACTCAGAACTGAGGAATTTCCTAATTTGGCGAATTTTTTTATAATCCATAAAAAGCCTTGCTACAACATGCACATATCAGAATCGAATCACCAACCCAAGTTATGAACACTGTTGAGAGCCTCGGCTGGATGGTAGAATCGCTGAAGGTGATAAAATCAATTGCGATTTTTGCTAATTGATGGCGGGAACCAACAACTAAGGGTGCGTTTCTTTAATAAATCCAAGATTGGATTCTTAAATCCAAAAGAATCCGAAATGGATTCTTTGGTTTCTGTTCATTCTTGCGGTTCCTTTGATCCGAGAGATCTTAAATTAATCCGTTTAGTAAAGAAATGCAAAATACGTTTTTGGATTCTTTCGGATTTAAGAATCCAATCTTGGATTTTCTTAAACAAACGCACCTAAGACCTCAGTTTTCGAATTGTTGATTAACAGACAGTTATAAATCAACCATGCGCGGACATCAGAAAGACATGCTTAAACAAAAGCTATAACATGATCTTGAGAAGATCTGTTATCGAGTCAAAAGGAGAGATTTTAATGGCCTTCTAATGCCTCGTTTAATTGCCCTTGAAACATACATATATAAAACGTTGTGAGCATTTTTATTCCAAGCAATCTGAATATTATAACTATTTTACGAGTTAAAAAATTAAAAAAATATTCTTCCAGAACAGATTTGCTCTCATTATACCAAACTTGTTGGAGTGTGTTTAAAATTAACACTTCAGTTGACTAGTGAAAAAAGAGATATTTACACCTTAAAATGATGCATACGTCTAAGTGTCACTTCAATATGTTGATCGTAATGTTGGATGACACATGCCTCACTACTAAATTCCTTCTGACAAATCCAACAGGTCAGACTTTCAACTTCGCTTGAATTTTCTTCAGTCAAAGAAGACAGTACAGAAGATTTCCTGCCACCAAGAGTTGCAGCTGACTCCGGAATGTCTCTTCTTGGTTTTAAGCACTGATCATGTTGCTCCTGCTTTAAAGAGCTGGCTCTTCCATGTCTCTCTTCATGTTGCCTGCAATGTGATGACCGACTAAAGGACTTTTTACAATGCTTACATGCATATGGCTTCTCTCCTGTGTGAGTTCGTTCATGTCGTTTGCAAAGTGATGAGTAGCTAAAGGACTTTTTACAATGCTTGCATGAATACGGCTTCTCTCCTGTGTGAATTCGTTCATGTAGCTTGCAATCTGATGACCGACTAAAAGACTTTTTACAATGCTTGCATGAATATGGTTTCTCTCCTGTGTGAGTTCGTTCATGTCGTTTGCAATGTGATGACCGACTAAAGGACTTTTCACAATGCTTGCATGTGTACGGCTTTTCTCCTGTGTGAGCTAGTTCATGTTTCCTACAGTTTGATAACTGACTAAAAGACTTTTCACAACGCTTGCATGTATATGGCTTCTCTCCCGTGTGAGTTCTTTCATGTCGCTTGCAAACTGATGACTGACTAAAGGACTTTTTACAATGTTTGCATGCATATGGCTTTTCTCCTGTGTGGGTTCGTTCATGTTGCTTGCAATGTGATGACCGACTAAAGGACTTTTTACAACGTTTGCATGTATACGGCTTCTCTCCTGTGTGACTTCGTTCATGTTGCTTGCCCTTCGATAAATTGTTAAAGCTCTTCTGACAATACTTGCACGTATATGACTTCATTCCTGTGTGAGTTTCTTGCTCAGTTCAAAATGTTAACTTGTTCAGACAAACTTGCCACAATGCTTAAACCTATCTGCCAAGAAAAGGAAAAGTTACTGTCACTTGCAACTACCTGTCCACACGCGTGACAAAAACATGTTCTGCCGGCCAATCAAAACTCAAAGTTTTGGACAATTAAACTTCAAAGTTTACCTGCCCACTTGGGAACGTTTTGGCGCCACTCAAACATTGGAAGGGAAGCAAAGTCGATAAGCAACGCGTGTGGGCATTTTGTGTTTGGAGTTTTGATAATAAAAACTCTACTCAACTCTTCACAGAAAAACACCGACTCACATTTTGCCATTCGGCAGGTGCGAACTGAGGGATTTCTTTCATGACATTTTCTAATACTACAGCGTTGACTGGTATTTTCAACCGCGAAAGCTGTGTCTCTTATCTTGGCAGACGTTTCTTCAAGTTCTCTTCTGTTAGCCTTTGCTTCCTCACGTTTACACTCAAGTTCTTGCTTTTTCCTTGATGAACCTTTCACATGGGCTAAGTACCTTACACCTGCTTGTCGGAGACGAAACGTCACTGTTTTCGGCACTTGATATTCGTTCGCATTTACTATCGTTTGAGCCCCACGTGGAGACCTTTTTTCAAATTTGATTCAGGGCTTTGCTTGTGACTGCTGTGTTGATGTTGTGTGATGCTTCACTGCTATTCACTGTTAGGTGTTTTTAGCCGAAAAATCATGTTCAAGACTGGCCTTTTGCGGCCTTTATAGTCGATTCAGAGAGAAAATGAAGACCTTCTGCCAGATATCGCGCAGACAATGTTGAGGTGAACACTTTTTTCCCTTGATTCCCCTACGTGCAGTATAAGATCACAGTCGATACCCGACAGAAATTACCTTATTGATTTCGTATCATTCATTCTGATTTTCAGAAAAGACAAAATGCCCGAACACGTTGCTGACTTTGCTTCCCTTCACGTGTTTATGGAGTGGCATCAAAACGTTCGCAAGTCGGCGGGTAAACTATGAAGTTTGATTGTCAAAACTTTAAATTTTGATTGGCCAACAGAACATGTTTGTCATGTGTGTGGACAGGCAGTTGCAAGCGACGGTAATGTTATGTTTAAACTTAGGTAGATGTTTGTAGACAAATAGTTCCCATGTTAAGATTTTTCTGAAACTAACCATGAAGAAAGGTGGAAATCTGCATTTTTTTTGGGGGGGGGGGAGGGGGGGGGGGACACAGTGCTCATTCTTAATCATTTTTAGAAGCTTTCCTTTTTTAAGGTGATTCCTCAGTATTGCATTACGCCATCCATACTGCGCACGATTTTCACGTCATTAGCGTGGGCAAATGAGCGCGTGCACGTACACAATGAAAGAAATTTCCCTCAAGCTGAGCTCGATAACGAAATATATGCTCGTCTTCTTTTAAACGAGCATGGTAACCTATATTTTTTATTCCACAATAACAGTGTGCATATTATCTTCCTTCATGCAATATAAAAAAGAATAGAATTTTTTATCAGAAGGAAAAAAAAGATATACTATTAGGTGAAAGAGTGCATAAAACGTTTACTTTGTGATACAAATTATGACCGCGAAAACAACGACTTACGTCCACGTCGTATTAAATAGTGCGATTTTTCTCGATGTTATATGATATTGTTCTATATACTCGAAACTTTCTACATGTCAATTTTTTTTCCCATTACTTTGATAAACTATGTTTTGAGCTACCGCAAAATGTAACGTGGACTGATGAATAACGCGCGTGATTAGCACGAGAACAGGAACTGGCCTATCACATCTCTTAAGCAAGAATGGTGACCTATCATTTTATTGTTATTTTCAAAACAGTGCTTGGGAGAGAACACTCAGGGAAAGTTTCAAAAAAAGATTCATCGGCAACTTTTATTTCTGAGGAATCACTTCAGACGATCTTAGCTTAAAACTGTCAGTTATGATAATTGGTGCCATGTAGATCACCTAAATGTACTCAATTCGTCACAGCTAAGTCTGGAAGTTAAAGTTTTGGAGTGATGTTGCTCCTTGAGGTAGAATACGTTCTTAATAGACTAAATCTTGGTGTCCCTCATTCATATTCCAGGAAACTTGTGATTGCAAGAGTGCATAAAGGGTAGAATATTTGTAATTTCTCCCGTGCAGATTTTCTTTCTTTCTTTCTTTTTTGCTAACAGTAGGAAATCTATGGAAAAAAAAAGGATATTCACTGATCATTCAAGGAACAAAACTGGTACTACGCTCTGTACTAACTTATGTTTCTTCTTTAGCTTCCACACTTGATGAATGATGTGGAGTGATGTTGCAACATGAATCTTGTGCACAGCCGCGCGAGAAAAACCTCTGGTACCCAGGATATGAGTTTGTTTGTACTCTCACCAATGATCATATTCTAGCAGTGTCATTTTTAGTGGCTAGAACAGACAGCTTAGAACTGATTACTTCCAAGTCTTGTTGATGGAAACAGTGCAACTAAGTAGCAACTGAATAACCCTTTTTGAGACCTGCAGCATATAGAAAACTTGTCATGGTTGTCTGACAACTACCGGTAATATTGTTAACAATTACTATTAATAATTATTGTTTGAAACAACGGATTTTCAGCTCTATTGAAAAGTCTGGATAAGTGAAAAAAAAAAAAAAAAACAGCTTCAAACTCAACAAATTAACACTTTAAATGAGGCCATAAAATAATTTTGAATGCCATCAATGCAACCCAGTTTGAACAAAACAACTCTGTACATACAATGTAGTGAATATCATTTGATCCCTCACGACACAAGAGTTGCAAATTTGCCAACTGAATTTCAATTATCATTCAATGTATTTTTGTTAACCTTTTCGTGGCCAGGAGCCAACCAAGTGACCTGCAAATAACTGACTAGGAATAATGGTCTACTGATGCATTATACAATGTAAAAGTGTTTTTACTGCCAATAGTATTGTGCTGATGTGTTACTGTAAATATGCCCAGTAAATGTGACCAGAGACTAATGAGGAGTACAGAGAAAAAGTTTTTGTTGTTGCAACTTTTTGTATAATTTTATGACACATTTCCTCTCCATCTGAGACTTCTTAGGGAATGATTACAATTAATATTGAACAACATCTACAGCATATTACTGTGCCTTAGTTTAACCTCGCATGGAAGTGAATAACTACTGAAACATGCTGTAAATGGATGTTACAAGACATGCCTTAATGCATATATTATTGCATGTTGTTATATTTTGGGAGTCATACATGTACAGTTACATGTAGTATTATTCATGTAGGCCCATCAACCCCATTTTACACTCAGTGATATGTTTTGTTCTTACTGGTTGGGCCCTGTTCTACATGTACCTCATGCAAGATATGCCAGCTCTCAACAAAGTTCAAGGAGCAGAGAATAAAAAATTCCCACTCAGCCAGTTCTAGCATCAAGCAGACTATTTTGATGAGGGTTTGCAAAAAGATCAGCCCTTGGGTGCTTAGAAATCTCAATAAAATACTGTGACAAAGAAACACAAAATAATATGGTCAAGCTCCCCCCAGGGGATATAAGAGTTCCACTAACAGGACCTTATTAGCCTGTTGCTCCCCAGAAACTTTTCGGGCCTGTAATGCGCCAGCAAATTGCAGCAGTGGCCATCCCAACCCCTCCCCCCTTCCTTCCCACAGCCCGGACATTAGCTGTTTTATAAAATATGGGCACATTCCTCCCCATGGGGATCATTGCCTTCCAGCACTTCTGCAGTTTTTTAATTAATCAGTGAATAAAATTGGTCAACTGTTCAGTATTTTAATGCAATGGTATTAAAGACTTCAAGGACATCATAGTTGATTCTGATTTTGCTACAGGATAGTGTGTCATTAAATATCTTTTTTTTTGTTTAAAAGCCATTTGTTTTGAATATTTTAAGTTGCAAGATTGCAAACCTTCATTGTTTCAATTCCACTTCCATGAATTTAAAATTGCTATGCTAGTTTTGAATGCAAAATAGTCATGTTCACATCAGTGATTGTTTTGTGATAAACAAAATATAGTTCACCTTTTATTTAATAGCTTACAAATAATGACGATACGTGTATATCTAAAATTGAGAAAACATTCCTTTAAAAGCATTGACAAGTTTTTCTAGTCCCTAATGGACAAGCCAGTATTTGGCAAAGGCCTTGTCCTTCCTGATAAACTCGTCCATCTTTTGAAAACGCAGGGGTCAAATGCCCAGGGGTCACTCCGGGGTATGCTAATGCCCAGCCCCCAGGCCACGATAAAATTGCAAATGCCCCACAGTTACCCAGGAGAGGGGGATGGGCGCCGCTAGAATTAATTAATGCATAAAGCCAAAGCAAAATCTCAAACCTACTGATTACAGAGCTGTTTTAATCAGATGTTCTTAATATAAACAGGGGTTCCCTTCATACAAGAAGTTTCAGGTGTATAAACTTCTCCGTTTTAGATACAGATGAACTCTTTTTGAACGGACATCAGAATGGAAAACCTAAGCTCATTGGAACTTGTATTCGGGAATAATTTTCATGCCCTGGAATAGGTGTTATGTAATCTTTATCCAAGCCCAAGTTATAAGAACACCCGGTTATTTTGTGACATTAACAGGTTTTCAGCTAAAATTATCTTTACTTGGCAAAATTTCCACAAAGTCTGATAAGGTTTAGAAGATACATGTAAATATGACCAAAGTGAGCTAATCATAGCTAATTAACTACAAAGTCGCTATGCTAATTGTAAAGTAATAGTCCACATGAGAGCAAGGATTTATTAAATTTCAATTACATCGATGAATCTGACTGGTCGAGGAATGAAAGAAAAAAAGTAAAAAAATACCCTTTTTGGGCATAGCTTACCCCAATTCTATCACTCGGCCAAACTAGAGCATTGTCCCTTGCACCAATCAAAAGTTAGAGTCGAAAATGTGTTGACTTTATGAAACTAACATATTGGACTCGAGAGCATAGTCTTCCACTTGATACTTGTTTGTGTAAATCTGGTTTCTATTCTTATTTCTTCACTGTGTAAGATGTAGTAGTGTATCCAACCAAACATTATCATCTTCAGGTCACTTAAATTCCTCTTAAGAACATTGTTTTGCTACACAAATCATTTGTCATGCAAAAATCACTGGGATACAAAGATATTTCTGTATGCATACATGAGGGTCAAATAATTTTAATTACTGTTTATCCAGTACACTCGTTGTATTATGTGAAAGAAACATTTTTTTTGTAAAAAAAGAAGTGCAATTGATCTGGACAGAATGACAATGCAGAAAGTGAGCATGCTTTGAAGAAAATATATGATGAACATTGACACTTGTGTCATGTGTCTTGAATAGGTATTTCAATCTTCTCTTTCGTGAAAGGTGTTGTGACTATAACTTGTCTTCAACTTACCTGTATGCATGTTCTACTGGGGATACTCTTTACAGGCCTTCTGATATTACGCGATGGTGCGATTTCGCACAATCGACCTCAAATCGCATCCAATCGCACAATTCACAAAAAATCGCATAATTCACAAAAGATCGCACATAATTCACAAAATCAACCATAAATAAACAATTTTCTTAAAAAGTCCCGCATGAACGCGCCTTTTTAAAGACGATTTACCTTGAAAAAAGCCTAAAAAACGTCTGTCACCTTCGATTTCGTAAACATTCGAAGTTCAAGGCGTTATTTTGCATGTCGGGGCCCTGGTGCGATTCTCATTCTTAAAGAGTTGCCTATTGGTGTAACAAACAACCCCTTTGTTCGGGTTAGCCAATCGGAACGGCTGAAATGATTGCAAGTATACAGATGTGAAAAATAAGCCAAGCTGTCAGTCCTTCGGCAAAATGTATTTTCAGGGTTCGTACAAAGTCTTGAATTCTTGAAAAAGTCTGGAAATTTGCGAACTCCTTTTCCAGACCTGGAAAAAGTATGGAAATTAAAGGCAAAGTCTTGAAAAATGGGATGAAGTCTGGATTTTTCTCAAGGGGGAGCAGGTGTTTCAAAGCTAGCTGAAATCTTTGCAATGTAGCTGATTTCAGTTGCATTAACTTGGCCAAACGGCAAAACACTTCATAATAAAATGCGGTACGGTCGGAGTTTGAGAGCCCAGTCTCCAATGCCCTGCATTGCATTATGGTTCATTGCGTTTGTGTCTCGGGCCGTGAAGAATCTCACTGTTATCTTGAGTCTGGAAAATAAACAAAAATGGTTTGGAAAAAGTCTGGAAAAAGTCTTGAATTCTGTCCTCAAAAAAGTGTACGAACCCTGTATTTTCTTTCGTTGAAAACCGATAAAACCATACTCATGGACAAGTTTGTAGTGAAAATGCCCCCTGTTTCTTTGACCAAGAAAGCAAGTTCTCACCTTCCGCCTTATATGACAGCTCACGATTGAGCAAGAAAGTATCCCGAAGGTACATTCTACGTGGGCGATGGACTGATGTTTTGCTCATCGTGCAATATTGTTATAGACCATCTCCGAAAGTCCGTGGTGGACGAGCACCTCGAGTCAGCAATACAAAAGCAGAGAGTGGAGCGAAACCAAGGAAGCAAACAGCAAACGCTAAAAACGGTTTTAAATTGCAAAACGTCTGCACAAATTGAGAAGTGTTTAAAAACTGAAAATTCAATATTGTTATATTGACGATCCTTGAAGAATAATTTAAAAAGCCAGTTTGTGTTCAAAAATAAAATACTGCACATAAAAACAAAGCATAAGAAGGTAGTTAGACACTGTAGCATGCAAGAGTATCAATTTTGATCAATGATTTCGCTGCATGTTAGCTGTTACCTTTCAACTTTTAACATGGTGCACTGATAGTGCAGAAGACCTCAGTTTCAATTTATCCCAACTAATGTCAACTGAAGATACAATTACTGTTCCTTTGTGTTCAAAATGTCTTTAGGGCAACACAGAAGTGTTTTTTGTCCTCTGAAACCTTATAAAACAAGCTTTAAATTGCTTAGGAAAAAAATCGCACAATTTACATAATTTATCGCACAATTGGCCTTTCTAATCGCACAATCTCCCCTGAAAATTTCGCATAATTTGCATTTTTTAATCGCACCCTATCAGAAGGCCTCTCTTTAAGGGCATATACAACATGTGATGTTAGTGATATCATATCATTGTACAAAGAATCAAACTATTGTGTCTTTGTTTAAATTGTTCTTGCTAGCATGCTGCACTGCCTATTTCCAGCCACAGCAGTTGTTCAGGACCTCTTTCATGAGCTTATCCTAGAATTTATCTGGCTGGTAATTTGCATTTATGCACTTAGGAAAATACCTAGATTTGCTTGGTACAGTTGTGCTGCAGTATGATTAGGGGTAGATATGTTTTCCTTATTTCAAGGTTCTCCCAACCATTCTAAACATATCATCAGCCATATGTTGTGTATCCCTGAAACTAGAGACATTGCACACTCTTGGTTACTTGGATCTTTGTTTGTGACATATGCAATTATACAAGTTAGAAAATGTCAATCAATAATTCAGATGGCATGATCTGTGAAAGACATTTGATTGGCATTTCGAGTATTTACTGGAAGCCCACTCTTGGCAGTTGAATAAGGAATTATTATTTTAAAGAGGTGAATCAATTGTTTCCAGGTTTTTACATACACAGGCTAAATTATGCACTTCCACTCATAACACCAAAATAAAGAAGATGGCCGGTGTGTTTTGTCCATGGGCATGAGGTTTGTTTGTGCATTCAACCACTTTTCTGGATATAAATAAATGTAGAAAAGAGAAAACTTAGGCCCGGTTCAAACATCGAACTTTTTATGCGCTGAACCTAATACCTATTTGGGTCAACCCGAATAATTAATTTCGGCAGTATGAATCATACGACAAATTTCTCATGTACCTAACTCAATATCTGCCAAGAGGAAACCAGTGTATTTTCCAGTTGTACACTTAACAGAACAAAAATATTAAACACTCTTCAATGGGAGAGCAGATATGTGATATTTATTTAGCGTCGGCTAGCTGATGCTATTTAATAAATAAAAAAAACACCAACAACTGTTTTTTGTAACTATCTTTTGAAGAAACATACTTCAATGCTTCGGTGAAAATTCTTCAGTTTTGATCAGTTCTGTTACTTCTGGCCTTGTTTTTAAACATTTTGTTTTGTTTAAGATGTATAATCATCAATAAGAGGGGAAACAAACATGTGAAATGTTTCCAGTAACTGGCTAGATTTTTTTGCAGTGGCACCATTTCATGCAAGACTACCTTTTTGATAGCTCACTAGACAATCACAAACTGTCTTATATCTAATCAGCAAATAAATTAGCATAACTTATGCATTAGATTCTGTACATGAGAAGATCGATGTATGAACCAAAGCCGATCTTTTGCCATTCTATCCAACAAGCCCAGTCGGCCGATAGAACGGTAAAGTCGACCCGAATACAAATCTGCCGATCCTAATTGATTCATCTGTCGAACTTCTCATGTACTTAATAGCAACATTGGGTTCGGTCCATGAAAAGTTCGACGTTTGAAACGGACCTAAAGATTGATTTACAAATAATGGTAAAACAATGTTGTATACTCTTTGGAAACCCGAGCATTTGTTTAAGGTCGCTGACTGATGTTTTATGTGAGCTACATCTGTATTTACCAATAATTTGAATCCCCTGTGAATTGGCCTCATGAGCTTCACATATTTTTAGATTTTGAACTGTGGATACATACAAGAAAGAAAACCTTTTTTTTAAATGGATTGGAAGTGAAGCAACTTTGCAACCAAAATTCAAAATTCATGCTTAAGTACTCAATAACCAATGAAGGCTACTGAAATTAATTTGATTAGGTGAATGATCACATACAGTTCTTTAGCCTTGTTTTTGTGTGGACCATTACTTCAGCCACAATGACAACAGCAAATTAATTACCTCTCCTCTTCAATTCCACAACGCGACCACGTATTTAAAATTACGCTTCAATAGTGAATGTAACACTCGCGTAGACCAAATGTAAATCTCGGTGTAAACACTGGATGTGTTGGTTGAGGTACCTACGAAATTGAACACTTGATTAGTTTATTCAATAATCCTCGCCAAATACGATCATTCTTCACTGATTTTTCGTAACTGCTAGGTTAAGCCTTGTAAAATACGATAGAGAAAACGCGATGCCGGCAGTTCGGGCGACAGAAAACAACAAAACATTATACAGTAAGAGCAACGCCATTATTCTCTATCGAAATAAAAACAGACACTTTTTCACTCATTTCGTGAGACAAAAGAGCTGATTCCTGAAGCTGAAACTCCTGAGCTGTATCCTGAAGATTAGCTTGATATATATAAAAAAAGCATTATTATAGACTCTCTTACATGTACCTTTAAAAGGCATGCCTAAATAGACTCCCTTACCTTTATAAATCCTAACAAGTCACTTGAAAGCCGCCATTACAGAGACAATACTGGAACCCAGTCTCTCATCTTGCATTATGAAGCAAAAGGGAGAGGGTGGGGGTGTGGACAGGGTGTGGATGGGGGCGGTGCGCAGTGTGCAGTGTGCAGTGTGCAGTGTGCAGTGTGCAGTGTGCAGTGTGCAGT
>JAHPZR010016868.1:0-12500 GCA_019787425.1 Platygyra sinensis | reverse complement strand
CTTCAGGAATCAGCTCTTTTGTCTCACGAAATGAGTGAAAAAGTGTCTGTTTTTATTTCGATAGAGAATAATGGCGTTGCTCTTACTGTATAATGTTTTGTTGTTTTCTGTCGCCCGAACTGCCGGCATCGCGTTTTCTCTATCGTATTTTACAAGGCTTAACCTAGCAGTTACGAAAAATCAGTGAAGAATGATCGTATTTGGCGAGGATTATTGAATAAACTAATCAAGTGTTCAATTTCGTAGGTACCTCAACCAACACATCCAGTGTTTACACCGAGATTTACATTTGGTCTACGCGAGTGTTACATTCACTATTGAAGCGTAATTTTAAATACGTGGTCGCGTTGTGGAATTGAAGAGGAGAGGTAATTAATTTGCTGTTGTCATTGTGGCTGAAGTAATGGTCCACACAAAAACAAGGCTAAAGAACTGTATGTGATCATTCACCTAATCAAATTAATTTCAGTAGCCTTCATTGGTTATTGAGTACTTAAGCATGAATTTTGAATTTTGGTTGCAAAGTTGCTTCACTTCCAATCCATTTAAAAAAAAGGTTTTCTTTCTTGTATGTATCCACAGTTCAAAATCTAAAAATATGTGAAGCTCATGAGGCCAATTCACAGGGGATTCAAATTATTGGTAAATACAGATGTAGCTCACATAAAACATCAGTCAGCGACCTTAAACAAATGCTCGGGTTTCCAAAGAGTATACAACATTGTTTTACCATTATTTGTAAATCAATCTTTAGGTCCGTTTCAAACGTCGAACTTTTCATGGACCGAACCCAATGTTGCTATTAAGTACATGAGAAGTTCGACAGATGAATCAATTAGGATCGGCAGATTTGTATTCGGGTCGACTTTACCGTTCTATCGGCCGACTGGGCTTGTTGGATAGAATGGCAAAAGATCGGCTTTGGTTCATACATCGATCTTCTCATGTACAGAATCTAATGCATAAGTTATGCTAATTTATTTGCTGATTAGATATAAGACAGTTTGTGATTGTCTAGTGAGCTATCAAAAAGGTAGTCTTGCATGAAATGGTGCCACTGCAAAAAAATCTAGCCAGTTACTGGAAACATTTCACATGTTTGTTTCCCCTCTTATTGATGATTATACATCTTAAACAAAACAAAATGTTTAAAAACAAGGCCAGAAGTAACAGAACTGATCAAAACTGAAGAATTTTCACCGAAGCATTGAAGTATGTTTCTTCAAAAGATAGTTACAAAAAACAGTTGTTGGTGTTTTTTTTATTTATTAAATAGCATCAGCTAGCCGACGCTAAATAAATATCACATATCTGCTCTCCCATTGAAGAGTGTTTAATATTTTTGTTCTGTTAAGTGTACAACTGGAAAATACACTGGTTTCCTCTTGGCAGATATTGAGTTAGGTACATGAGAAATTTGTCGTATGATTCATACTGCCGAAATTAATTATTCGGGTTGACCCAAATAGGTATTAGGTTCAGCGCATAAAAAGTTCGATGTTTGAACCGGGCCTAAGTTTTCTCTTTTCTACATTTATTTATATCCAGAAAAGTGGTTGAATGCACAAACAAACCTCATGCCCATGGACAAAACACACCGGCCATCTTCTTTATTTTGGTGTTATGAGTGGAAGTGCATAATTTAGCCTGTGTATGTAAAAACCTGGAAACAATTGATTCACCTCTTTAAAATAATAATTCCTTATTCAACTGCCAAGAGTGGGCTTCCAGTAAATACTCGAAATGCCAATCAAATGTCTTTCACAGATCATGCCATCTGAATTATTGATTGACATTTTCTAACTTGTATAATTGCATATGTCACAAACAAAGATCCAAGTAACCAAGAGTGTGCAATGTCTCTAGTTTCAGGGATACACAACATATGGCTGATGATATGTTTAGAATGGTTGGGAGAACCTTGAAATAAGGAAAACATATCTACCCCTAATCATACTGCAGCACAACTGTACCAAGCAAATCTAGGTATTTTCCTAAGTGCATAAATGCAAATTACCAGCCAGATAAATTCTAGGATAAGCTCATGAAAGAGGTCCTGAACAACTGCTGTGGCTGGAAATAGGCAGTGCAGCATGCTAGCAAGAACAATTTAAACAAAGACACAATAGTTTGATTCTTTGTACAATGATATGATATCACTAACATCACATGTTGTATATGCCCTTAAAGAGAGGCCTTCTGATAGGGTGCGATTAAAAAATGCAAATTATGCGAAATTTTCAGGGGAGATTGTGCGATTAGAAAGGCCAATTGTGCGATAAATTATGTAAATTGTGCGATTTTTTTCCTAAGCAATTTAAAGCTTGTTTTATAAGGTTTCAGAGGACAAAAAACACTTCTGTGTTGCCCTAAAGACATTTTGAACACAAAGGAACAGTAATTGTATCTTCAGTTGACATTAGTTGGGATAAATTGAAACTGAGGTCTTCTGCACTATCAGTGCACCATGTTAAAAGTTGAAAGGTAACAGCTAACATGCAGCGAAATCATTGATCAAAATTGATACTCTTGCATGCTACAGTGTCTAACTACCTTCTTATGCTTTGTTTTTATGTGCAGTATTTTATTTTTGAACACAAACTGGCTTTTTAAATTATTCTTCAAGGATCGTCAATATAACAATATTGAATTTTCAGTTTTTAAACACTTCTCAATTTGTGCAGACGTTTTGCAATTTAAAACCGTTTTTAGCGTTTGCTGTTTGCTTCCTTGGTTTCGCTCCACTCTCTGCTTTTGTATTGCTGACTCGAGGTGCTCGTCCACCACGGACTTTCGGAGATGGTCTATAACAATATTGCACGATGAGCAAAACATCAGTCCATCGCCCACGTAGAATGTACCTTCGGGATACTTTCTTGCTCAATCGTGAGCTGTCATATAAGGCGGAAGGTGAGAACTTGCTTTCTTGGTCAAAGAAACAGGGGGCATTTTCACTACAAACTTGTCCATGAGTATGGTTTTATCGGTTTTCAACGAAAGAAAATACAGGGTTCGTACACTTTTTTGAGGACAGAATTCAAGACTTTTTCCAGACTTTTTCCAAACCATTTTTGTTTATTTTCCAGACTCAAGATAACAGTGAGATTCTTCACGGCCCGAGACACAAACGCAATGAACCATAATGCAATGCAGGGCATTGGAGACTGGGCTCTCAAACTCCGACCGTACCGCATTTTATTATGAAGTGTTTTGCCGTTTGGCCAAGTTAATGCAACTGAAATCAGCTACATTGCAAAGATTTCAGCTAGCTTTGAAACACCTGCTCCCCCTTGAGAAAAATCCAGACTTCATCCCATTTTTCAAGACTTTGCCTTTAATTTCCATACTTTTTCCAGGTCTGGAAAAGGAGTTCGCAAATTTCCAGACTTTTTCAAGAATTCAAGACTTTGTACGAACCCTGAAAATACATTTTGCCGAAGGACTGACAGCTTGGCTTATTTTTCACATCTGTATACTTGCAATCATTTCAGCCGTTCCGATTGGCTAACCCGAACAAAGGGGTTGTTTGTTACACCAATAGGCAACTCTTTAAGAATGAGAATCGCACCAGGGCCCCGACATGCAAAATAACGCCTTGAACTTCGAATGTTTACGAAATCGAAGGTGACAGACGTTTTTTAGGCTTTTTTCAAGGTAAATCGTCTTTAAAAAGGCGCGTTCATGCGGGACTTTTTAAGAAAATTGTTTATTTATGGTTGATTTTGTGAATTATGTGCGATCTTTTGTGAATTATGCGATTTTTTGTGAATTGTGCGATTGGATGCGATTTGAGGTCGATTGTGCGAAATCGCACCATCGCGTAATATCAGAAGGCCTGTAAAGAGTATCCCCAGTAGAACATGCATACAGGTAAGTTGAAGACAAGTTATAGTCACAACACCTTTCACGAAAGAGAAGATTGAAATACCTATTCAAGACACATGACACAAGTGTCAATGTTCATCATATATTTTCTTCAAAGCATGCTCACTTTCTGCATTGTCATTCTGTCCAGATCAATTGCACTTCTTTTTTTACAAAAAAAATGTTTCTTTCACATAATACAACGAGTGTACTGGATAAACAGTAATTAAAATTATTTGACCCTCATGTATGCATACAGAAATATCTTTGTATCCCAGTGATTTTTGCATGACAAATGATTTGTGTAGCAAAACAATGTTCTTAAGAGGAATTTAAGTGACCTGAAGATGATAATGTTTGGTTGGATACACTACTACATCTTACACAGTGAAGAAATAAGAATAGAAACCAGATTTACACAAACAAGTATCAAGTGGAAGACTATGCTCTCGAGTCCAATATGTTAGTTTCATAAAGTCAACACATTTTCGACTCTAACTTTTGATTGGTGCAAGGGACAATGCTCTAGTTTGGCCGAGTGATAGAATTGGGGTAAGCTATGCCCAAAAAGGGTATTTTTTTACTTTTTTTCTTTCATTCCTCGACCAGTCAGATTCATCGATGTAATTGAAATTTAATAAATCCTTGCTCTCATGTGGACTATTACTTTACAATTAGCATAGCGACTTTGTAGTTAATTAGCTATGATTAGCTCACTTTGGTCATATTTACATGTATCTTCTAAACCTTATCAGACTTTGTGGAAATTTTGCCAAGTAAAGATAATTTTAGCTGAAAACCTGTTAATGTCACAAAATAACCGGGTGTTCTTATAACTTGGGCTTGGATAAAGATTACATAACACCTATTCCAGGGCATGAAAATTATTCCCGAATACAAGTTCCAATGAGCTTAGGTTTTCCATTCTGATGTCCGTTCAAAAAGAGTTCATCTGTATCTAAAACGGAGAAGTTTATACACCTGAAACTTCTTGTATGAAGGGAACCCCTGTTTATATTAAGAACATCTGATTAAAACAGCTCTGTAATCAGTAGGTTTGAGATTTTGCTTTGGCTTTATGCATTAATTAATTCTAGCGGCGCCCATCCCCCTCTCCTGGGTAACTGTGGGGCATTTGCAATTTTATCGTGGCCTGGGGGCTGGGCATTAGCATACCCCGGAGTGACCCCTGGGCATTTGACCCCTGCGTTTTCAAAAGATGGACGAGTTTATCAGGAAGGACAAGGCCTTTGCCAAATACTGGCTTGTCCATTAGGGACTAGAAAAACTTGTCAATGCTTTTAAAGGAATGTTTTCTCAATTTTAGATATACACGTATCGTCATTATTTGTAAGCTATTAAATAAAAGGTGAACTATATTTTGTTTATCACAAAACAATCACTGATGTGAACATGACTATTTTGCATTCAAAACTAGCATAGCAATTTTAAATTCATGGAAGTGGAATTGAAACAATGAAGGTTTGCAATCTTGCAACTTAAAATATTCAAAACAAATGGCTTTTAAACAAAAAAAAAGATATTTAATGACACACTATCCTGTAGCAAAATCAGAATCAACTATGATGTCCTTGAAGTCTTTAATACCATTGCATTAAAATACTGAACAGTTGACCAATTTTATTCACTGATTAATTAAAAAACTGCAGAAGTGCTGGAAGGCAATGATCCCCATGGGGAGGAATGTGCCCATATTTTATAAAACAGCTAATGTCCGGGCTGTGGGAAGGAAGGGGGGAGGGGTTGGGATGGCCACTGCTGCAATTTGCTGGCGCATTACAGGCCCGAAAAGTTTCTGGGGAGCAACAGGCTAATAAGGTCCTGTTAGTGGAACTCTTATATCCCCTGGGGGGAGCTTGACCATATTATTTTGTGTTTCTTTGTCACAGTATTTTATTGAGATTTCTAAGCACCCAAGGGCTGATCTTTTTGCAAACCCTCATCAAAATAGTCCTGCTTGATGCTAGAACTGGCTGAGTGGGAATTTTTTATTCTCTGCTCCTTGAACTTTGTTGAGAGCTGGCATATCTTGCATGAGGTACATGTAGAACAGGGCCCAACCAGTAAGAACAAAACATATCACTGAGTGTAAAATGGGGTTGATGGGCCTACATGAATAATACTACATGTAACTGTACATGTATGACTCCCAAAATATAACAACATGCAATAATATATGCATTAAGGCATGTCTTGTAACATCCATTTACAGCATGTTTCAGTAGTTATTCACTTCCATGCGAGGTTAAACTAAGGCACAGTAATATGCTGTAGATGTTGTTCAATATTAATTGTAATCATTCCCTAAGAAGTCTCAGATGGAGAGGAAATGTGTCATAAAATTATACAAAAAGTTGCAACAACAAAAACTTTTTCTCTGTACTCCTCACTAGTCTCTGGTCACATTTACTGGGCATATTTACAGTAACACATCAGCACAATACTATTGGCAGTAAAAACACCTTTACATTGTATAATGCATCAGTAGACCATTATTCCTAGTCAGTTATTTGCAGGTCACTTGGTTGGCTCCTGGCCACGAAAAGGTTAACAAAAATACATTGAATGATAATTGAAATTCAGTTGGCAAATTTGCAACTCTTGTGTCGTGAGGGATCAAATGATATTCACTACATTGTATGTACAGAGTTGTTTTGTTCAAACTGGGTTGCATTGATGGCATTCAAAATTATTTTATGGCCTCATTTAAAGTGTTAATTTGTTGAGTTTGAAGCTGTTTTTTTTTTTTTTTTTCACTTATCCAGACTTTTCAATAGAGCTGAAAATCCGTTGTTTCAAACAATAATTATTAATAGTAATTGTTAACAATATTACCGGTAGTTGTCAGACAACCATGACAAGTTTTCTATATGCTGCAGGTCTCAAAAAGGGTTATTCAGTTGCTACTTAGTTGCACTGTTTACATCAACAAGACTTGGAAGTAATCAGTTCTAAGCTGTCTGTTCTAGCCACTAAAAATGACACTGCTAGAATATGATCATTGGTGAGAGTACAAACAAACTCATATCCTGGGTACCAGAGGTTTTTCTCGCGCGGCTGTGCACAAGATTCATGTTGCAACATCACTCCACATCATTCATCAAGTGTGGAAGCTAAAGAAGAAACATAAGTTAGTACAGAGCGTAGTACCAGTTTTGTTCCTTGAATGATCAGTGAATATCCTTTTTTTTTCCATAGATTTCCTACTGTTAGCAAAAAAGAAAGAAAGAAAGAAAATCTGCACGGGAGAAATTACAAATATTCTACCCTTTATGCACTCTTGCAATCACAAGTTTCCTGGAATATGAATGAGGGACACCAAGATTTAGTCTATTAAGAACGTATTCTACCTCAAGGAGCAACATCACTCCAAAACTTTAACTTCCAGACTTAGCTGTGACGAATTGAGTACATTTAGGTGATCTACATGGCACCAATTATCATAACTGACAGTTTTAAGCTAAGATCGTCTGAAGTGATTCCTCAGAAATAAAAGTTGCCGATGAATCTTTTTTTGAAACTTTCCCTGAGTGTTCTCTCCCAAGCACTGTTTTGAAAATAACAATAAAATGATAGGTCACCATTCTTGCTTAAGAGATGTGATAGGCCAGTTCCTGTTCTCGTGCTAATCACGCGCGTTATTCATCAGTCCACGTTACATTTTGCGGTAGCTCAAAACATAGTTTATCAAAGTAATGGGAAAAAAAATTGACATGTAGAAAGTTTCGAGTATATAGAACAATATCATATAACATCGAGAAAAATCGCACTATTTAATACGACGTGGACGTAAGTCGTTGTTTTCGCGGTCATAATTTGTATCACAAAGTAAACGTTTTATGCACTCTTTCACCTAATAGTATATCTTTTTTTTCCTTCTGATAAAAAATTCTATTCTTTTTTATATTGCATGAAGGAAGATAATATGCACACTGTTATTGTGGAATAAAAAATATAGGTTACCATGCTCGTTTAAAAGAAGACGAGCATATATTTCGTTATCGAGCTCAGCTTGAGGGAAATTTCTTTCATTGTGTACGTGCACGCGCTCATTTGCCCACGCTAATGACGTGAAAATCGTGCGCAGTATGGATGGCGTAATGCAATACTGAGGAATCACCTTAAAAAAGGAAAGCTTCTAAAAATGATTAAGAATGAGCACTGTGTCCCCCCCCCCCTCCCCCCCCCCCAAAAAAAATGCAGATTTCCACCTTTCTTCATGGTTAGTTTCAGAAAAATCTTAACATGGGAACTATTTGTCTACAAACATCTACCTAAGTTTAAACATAACATTACCGTCGCTTGCAACTGCCTGTCCACACACATGACAAACATGTTCTGTTGGCCAATCAAAATTTAAAGTTTTGACAATCAAACTTCATAGTTTACCCGCCGACTTGCGAACGTTTTGATGCCACTCCATAAACACGTGAAGGGAAGCAAAGTCAGCAACGTGTTCGGGCATTTTGTCTTTTCTGAAAATCAGAATGAATGATACGAAATCAATAAGGGAATTTCTGTCGGGTATCGACTGTGATCTTATACTGCACGTAGGGGAATCAAGGGAAAAAAGTGTTCACCTCAACATTGTCTGCGCGATATCTGGCAGAAGGTCTTCATTTTCTCTCTGAATCGACTATAAAGGCCGCAAAAGGCCAGTCTTGAACATGATTTTTCGGCTAAAAACACCTAACAGTGAATAGCAGTGAAGCATCACACAACATCAACACAGCAGTCACAAGCAAAGCCCTGAATCAAATTTGAAAAAAGGTCTCCACGTGGGGCTCAAACGATAGTAAATGCGAACGAATATCAAGTGCCGAAAACAGTGACGTTTCGTCTCCGACAAGCAGGTGTAAGGTACTTAGCCCATGTGAAAGGTTCATCAAGGAAAAAGCAAGAACTTGAGTGTAAACGTGAGGAAGCAAAGGCTAACAGAAGAGAACTTGAAGAAACGTCTGCCAAGATAAGAGACACAGCTTTCGCGGTTGAAAATACCAGTCAACGCTGTAGTATTAGAAAATGTCATGAAAGAAATCCCTCAGTTCGCACCTGCCGAATGGCAAAATGTGAGTCGGTGTTTTTCTGTGAAGAGTTGAGTAGAGTTTTTATTATCAAAACTCCAAACACAAAATGCCCACACGCGTTGCTTATCGACTTTGCTTCCCTTCCAATGTTTGAGTGGCGCCAAAACGTTCCCAAGTGGGCAGGTAAACTTTGAAGTTTAATTGTCCAAAACTTTGAGTTTTGATTGGCCGGCAGAACATGTTTTTGTCACGCGTGTGGACAGGTAGTTGCAAGCGACAGTAACTTTTCCTTTTCTTGGCAGATAGGTTTAAGCATTGTGGCAAGTTTGTCTGAACAAGTTAACATTTTGAACTGAGCAAGAAACTCACACAGGAATGAAGTCATATACGTGCAAGTATTGTCAGAAGAGCTTTAACAATTTATCGAAGGGCAAGCAACATGAACGAAGTCACACAGGAGAGAAGCCGTATACATGCAAACGTTGTAAAAAGTCCTTTAGTCGGTCATCACATTGCAAGCAACATGAACGAACCCACACAGGAGAAAAGCCATATGCATGCAAACATTGTAAAAAGTCCTTTAGTCAGTCATCAGTTTGCAAGCGACATGAAAGAACTCACACGGGAGAGAAGCCATATACATGCAAGCGTTGTGAAAAGTCTTTTAGTCAGTTATCAAACTGTAGGAAACATGAACTAACTCACACAGGAGAAAAGCCGTACACATGCAAGCATTGTGAAAAGTCCTTTAGTCGGTCATCACATTGCAAACGACATGAACGAACTCACACAGGAGAGAAACCATATTCATGCAAGCATTGTAAAAAGTCTTTTAGTCGGTCATCAGATTGCAAGCTACATGAACGAATTCACACAGGAGAGAAGCCGTATTCATGCAAGCATTGTAAAAAGTCCTTTAGCTACTCATCACTTTGCAAACGACATGAACGAACTCACACAGGAGAGAAGCCATATGCATGTAAGCATTGTAAAAAGTCCTTTAGTCGGTCATCACATTGCAGGCAACATGAAGAGAGACATGGAAGAGCCAGCTCTTTAAAGCAGGAGCAACATGATCAGTGCTTAAAACCAAGAAGAGACATTCCGGAGTCAGCTGCAACTCTTGGTGGCAGGAAATCTTCTGTACTGTCTTCTTTGACTGAAGAAAATTCAAGCGAAGTTGAAAGTCTGACCTGTTGGATTTGTCAGAAGGAATTTAGTAGTGAGGCATGTGTCATCCAACATTACGATCAACATATTGAAGTGACACTTAGACGTATGCATCATTTTAAGGTGTAAATATCTCTTTTTTCACTAGTCAACTGAAGTGTTAATTTTAAACACACTCCAACAAGTTTGGTATAATGAGAGCAAATCTGTTCTGGAAGAATATTTTTTTAATTTTTTAACTCGTAAAATAGTTATAATATTCAGATTGCTGGGAATAAAAATGCTCACAACGTTTTATATATGTATGTTTCAAGGGCAATTAAACGAGGCATTAGAAGGCCATTAAAATCTCTCCTTTTGACTCGATAACAGATCTTCTCAAGATCATGTTATAGCTTTTGTTTAAGCATGTCTTTCTGATGTCCGCGCATGGTTGATTTATAACTGTCTGTTAATCAACAATTCGAAAACTGAGGTCTTAGGTGCGTTTGTTTAAGAAAATCCAAGATTGGATTCTTAAATCCGAAAGAATCCAAAAACGTATTTTGCATTTCTTTACTAAACAGATTAATTTAAGATCTCTCGGATCAAAGGAACCGCAAGAATGAACAGAAACCAAAGAATCCATTTCGGATTCTTTTGGATTTAAGAATCCAATCTTGGATTTATTAAAGAAACGCACCCTTAGTTGTTGGTTCCCGCCATCAATTAGCAAAAATCGCAATTGATTTTATCACCTTCAGCGATTCTACCATCCAGCCGAGGCTCTCAACAGTGTTCATAACTTGGGTTGGTGATTCGATTCTGATATGTGCATGTTGTAGCAAGGCTTTTTATGGATTATAAAAAAATTCGCCAAATTAGGAAATTCCTCAGTTCTGAGTCTACAAATACTCTGGTTCACCCATTTCAGTGTGACGTCACATTTAGACTATGCAACTCTCTTCTCTATGGCGTTCCCAAGTACCAGACAGATCGTCTTAAGGACGTTCGTGCGACGAATTTCCAGGCGATAGATTTTTGTACAGTTTTCACTGCAGTCAGATAATGAGTTACTTGTGTCAAAAATGCAAGAAAATTGAGTATTACCGACTTCGTTTCAGAGATAAAGCGTGTGGAAAAATCAGTGCACGTAATTCAGCATGATCTTCAGGGGTTTATAGTTTTAAATATCGATGTTGAGTCAACGGGGGCAAACGATCTTAGTCATATTTTTAGCAGTGGGTCTGTTTCGTAAATAATTCCAAATGTTAACAACGTTTTCACAAAGGTTAACCCTTCAAGAGGCATTTGAAAACCGCCACACAGATAAACGGATAGCTAAAAAGAACGAAATTCGATGGTGCATTGTGCAGGAAATCAACTTCTAGTCAAAATATTTTCTTCATTTTTTTTTTGCTAAACGTAAAATATGGATAGAGAAAATGATTCATCAAAAGAAAAATAGGGGTCACCAAACGTTCAAAATCGTTAAATTCAGGGAAAGTTATAGCAGTGGCCATCTGCCCTATCATTGTTCGTTCTATTATTTAGCGCTCGCTCTCGTGCGTCACGTGGGGTGTGAATTTGCGTGCGCAGTAAGGATGCGCAGAAACAATTAGCGCGAACGTCCTTAAGGCGTGTAGTCAAGGTATTTTGAACTATTTTGACAATTGACAAAATTACCGTTAAATTGAAGGAAACCTGAAAATAATGCTTTACAAGATAGAAAAACACGAAAGAGATAATAACAAACCATAAAGGAAACAGGATGGTTAAAGATGGAGAAGAGTGTCACGGATTACAAACAACGATATTGGAAAATTTAGCCTACAACTTTTCGAACCGTTCAACCGTGACTGAGCTGCTTTAAAAATGCACGTACAGTCAATTAGGATGTTCACAATGGATGTTAGTAAGGCTTTTGACTCTGTGAACCACTATCTTCTAGCAAACAAACTTAAAGAAATCCCTCTAAACCCATATATAGTCAATTGGTGGTTGAATTTTCTACAGGACAGAATGCAAAGGGTGGTTTACAATAACGTTATCTGTGAATGGAAGCAAGGAAATAGGGGTAAGATACAAGGGAGCGTATTTGTTGAACAATTTTCTGAATGACTTAGAGACTAGTATAGGTAAAGAAACTCTCTTTTTTAAATATGCTGATGACTGTACTATTGTTGTTCCTCTATTTTGAAATCACAGATATAGAGGATATTACACGGGGGCGAGAAGATATGAATTTTATGTTCTCGTGGCAAGAACAATATCTCACCCGTGCGCTTCGCTCACTCGTGAGATATTGTTCTTGCCACGAGAACATAAAATTCATATCTTCGAGCCAACGTGTAATTTTCTTTTTATTGTATGGAGAAACGACGGGAGAAACCAATTCAACAAAAGCAAAAGACGGCAATCGTGGCGTCATTGAACGAT
>JAHPZR010016865.1:20000-28069 GCA_019787425.1 Platygyra sinensis | reverse complement strand
TTCAAATGCAAAATCATGTACTGTTTTCATCTAACAATAGTTTATTTCTGTAAGTACAAAAAAGCTGACGAGAAAAAACAAGTAAGAGGACGAGCAAACATTGGAAGAATTAAATTCGGCTTATCGCCGTTTGCAAGCAAAATGTCAGTTAGTACAAAATAGTTCCATTAAACGAATTAAGGTGGCTCAAAAAAGTTTCCAGCAGATTCGAAGACTTAGATTTTGATGTGTCATTATAACCACTCTTTATCAATTGATGCTATAATTAAAGAACTGCCCAATCACTGGTGAAGACGTTGGTATTATTTCCGTGACACAATAGATTACCATAGCAACACTATGACCTGCTAAAAACACCCTTAATTTCAGCTGTAAGCGCTTATATTTCAAAAACGGCACGGCAAAATTTTTTATTATTATAGAATTTTGATAAGCAGGATGAGATGCAACTTTAAGCAAACTTTTAAAAAAATTCTATTCATGGGGTTCAGAGCGACTTAAAATTTCCGAAAATTTAAGGTGGCTCTGAACCCCATGTACAGAATTTTTTTAAACTTTGCCAAAAGTTGCATCTTATCCTGCTTATCAAAATTCTGTAATAAGAAATATTTCACCGTGCCGTTTTTGAAATATAAGCGCTTAAAGCTGAAATTAAGGGTGTTTTTAGCAGGTCATAGTGTTGCTATGGTAACCTATTGTGTCACGAAACTAATACCAACGTGTTCTCCAGTGATTGAGCAGTTTTTTTGATACCATGATTGTAGCATGAATTGATAAAGAGTGGTACAGTTATGACCCATCAAAATCTACGTCTTGGAAAGTGATGGAAACTTTTTTGAGCCACCTTAATTCGTTTAATGGAACTATTTTGTACTAACTGACATTTTGCTTGCAAACGGCGATAAGCCGAATTTAATTCTTCCAATGTTTGCTCGTCCTCTTAACTTGTTTTTCTCGTCAGCTTTTTTGTACTTACAGAAATAACTATTGTTAGATGAAAACAGTCAATGATTTTGCATTTAAGATCTAGATGGGAAAATCTAGACGGCGGACAATATCCATTTCATCCAATCAAATTCGTGAATTTGGTAGTTTCCAGTCCTTGTGAGACAGAGCCATATAATAATAGCTAATATTAACTATTGTAACAGGACAAACATTTTTATAAATTTCAAATGTTTAGATGTTCTTTATCAATATTGAAAATTTGACATTCGGTCAAAACCCAAGGAAGATATCGTGCGTAAAATATTGTTATATTTGACTGCTTGGGCTTTTCTTGAAATAAAGGCCCAAGCTAGGTTGATTTACTTTTTACATGCCTCTGAGAACCTAATTGGTCCTGTTAACTGTTGCATTCAATACCCGAGTACACACCAGGCATAGAAATGTTAACTAAGTATAAGGAGCGTATAGGATGGTAGAGGATAACAAAGTTAAGCTAGGACTACGACGCATAATTCTCATAGTACTTGTAAAGTATAACTGTAATGTACTATTTATGGGTATAAGACCACCTTAAACCATGAACTGTAACGATAGCGGCTCCCATAGTCATAACATTATTTGCTTCATTATTCCATTTTCAATGTTTTGAGTATAACTTTCGTCAAGAGGGCGCTTGTTGAAGTAGGGGCACTTATTGAAAATCGGGAACGGGTATTAGAAAAGGGGCGCTTGGACGTTAAATCGAATCATCGTGTAGAATTTGAAAATCTTCAGAAGTGTTCGAAAATCGTCTGTTTATCTTGGGCTAAAGCCGGAAGACCCTCAAATGCAATTCGGCCGCCTTCCAAATACCTCGGATGGCCGTCGGCAGTCTTCGAGTTTCTTCGTACTGACTTCGAAAATCGGCGTATCTGTAATTTGCACAGGTGTTAGTCTTGACCTCTGCTGCTCATGGCCAGTCAGAATCGAGTATTTTTTAAATGTATTATTATTTATGTAATCGTATCCATAACAAAATTTGAGTTTGCGCTTGCTTTTCTGGGGCTTAGTTGTCACGTAATAGAGCCATCGTTGCTGAAGTCATTGTTTAAATTTTTCCTTATTAACACACGACTATGCGAATCTTTGTAATTTGTGAAATTTCTGTTTCGTTGAGTGTAATGTTTTTCAAAAACTCCAAAATGTGTGGGGTACAACAACGCTAATGAGCTCATGCGGTAAAATTTTGAGTTATTTTTAAACCGTATTACACAGTAGTATTGAATACTTCGGATTCAAATTTCTCAGTACAATTCTCCGTGTAAATCTTTTATTACTTGTTTTTTTGTAGCTCGATCAGAGACTAAATTGCTAATGAAAATGAGGAAAATATTGCAAACAAAGATCATCTCCTGTTTGTGCACAATCACATGTTTGAGCACTATAGGAAACCAATTATGGAAAACACTGCTCAAGTTTTCGCTCCGAATTTGTTATTGATACGATTATTCCTTGGCACTCGTTCTATAGCCAAACGTAACCATTATATGGTATGCAGGTTAAAAACTATATCAAAATTAGTACACTTACTCTTTTAAAGAAGCACACTGTCGTGAAAAGAATGTCAAAACGTTGTATGTCGTAAAAGCTGACTTAAAAAACTAATAACAATAACAATAACAATAACAATAACAGTAACAGTAACAGTAACAGTAACAGTACAGTAGCAGTAGCAGTAGCAGTAGCAGTAGCAGTAGCAGTAGCAGTAGCAGTAGCAGTAGCAGTAGCAGTAGCAGTAGCAGTAGCAGTAGCAGTACAGTAGCAGTAGCAGTAGCAGTAGCAGTAGCAGTAGCAGTAGCAGTAGCAGTAGCAGTAGCAGTAGCAGTAGCAGTAGCTTAGCAGTAGCAGTAGCAGTAGCAGTAGCAGTAGCAGTAGCAGTAGCAGTAGCAGTAACAGTAGCAGTAGCAGTAGCAGTAGCAGTAGCAGTAGCAGTAGCAGTAGCAGTAGCAGTACAGTAGCAGTAGCAGTAGCAGTAGCAGTAGCAGTAGCAGTACAGTAGCAGTAGCAGTAGCAGTAGCAGTAGCAGTAGCAGTAGCAGTAGCAGTACAGTAGCAGTAGCAGTAGCAGTAGCAGTAGCAGTAGCAGTAGCAGTAGCAGTAGCAGTAGCAGTAGCAGTAACAGTAGCAGTAGCAATAGCAGTAACAGTAACAGTAACAGTAACAGTAACAGTAACAGTAACAGTAACAGTAACAGTAACAGTAACAGTAACAGTAACAGTAACAGTAACAGTAGCAGTAGCAGTAGCAGTAGCAGTAGCAGTAACAGTAGCAGTAGCAGTAGCAGTAACAGTAACAGTAACAGTAGCAGTAGCAGTACCAGTAACAGTAGCAGTAGCAGTAGCAGTAACAGTAACAGTAACAGTAGCAGTAGCAGTAGCAGTAGCAGTAGCAGTAACAGTAACAGTAACAGTAACAGTAACAGTAACAGTAACAGTAACAGTAACAGTAACAGTAACAGTAACAGTAACAGTAACAGTAACAGTAATAGTAATAGTAATAGTTATAGTAGTGTTAATAATAATGATAATAATAATAATAATAATAATATTAATAATAATAATAATAATGATAATAATTTTTTTAAATAACAGTAACTTTATCTTGTTTCCAATAATTTTGTTACTACATGTATTTACAAGAAGTCAAAACAGCTTCAAACAAGATGGAAGCACAGTATGAAAAGAACTGTAAATTTCAAATTTAAACATCTTGGTTATAATAATAATAATAATAATAATAATAATAATAGTAATAATAATAATAATAATAATAATAATAATAATAATAATAATAATAATAATAATAATAATAATAATCGACTTTATTTATTGAGGGTAGCACACAACAGTAAACACAGAAAAACCAGTAGCCCTCATCTAAACTTAACGTTTCGTTAGCTTCAACATACATCTTCAGAAGTGATCCTTATACAAAATTGTAACTAAATTACAGAAAATAAAAATCAAATTGTGGCATGCAATCAAAAAGCGGCATGTGTTGCTTTGTCATGTTTATCACCGCAGTGTGCCTTTTTAAAGTTCAAATGTTTAGAATTATAACTATTTCTTAACCGTCTCCACGGTAAAATCTCAAACACCTTGCCGTACTGGCCGAGCGATAACGGGGTCAATAGGACAAAACCGAGATTTGAGATTTTCCCGTGAAGACCGAACGTTCGAGTTTTATAAGTTGTTTATTATATAGCTGTTTGATTTGGTTTAGCTGGCTCGTAATCGGCCTGTGGGAATTACAGGAGATTATTATATGGCTACAATAGTGCGCGCGCTCTGATTGGCTGCTGAGCGGGCGTTATGAAAATTTTGGATCATTATCAGTATCTGGGCAACTGCGCACCTACCCCTCCCCTAACCCAACATGTTATAATAAGTTAATAAGTTAGTGTTATTGTTAGGTTAGGGGAGGGGTAGGTGCGCAGTTGCCCATATACTGATATTGATCCAAAATTTTTCTCGGCTCGACGGCTCTTTTGAGTCGTGAGTAAAGCTACGAAGGCGTGGGCGAAGAAAGCAAAAAAATAGACAAAGTACAACTATATTTTTAATAATTGAAAAACTAGCATACAGATACTTCTTTAGTATAAGCGACGAACAGAGCCATAGCGAGAGCGAGTTTTATTACTTCCGGTGTTTTTTTTTTGTATTCATTTTAAGAATAGAGGTAATAAATAACTTATTAACCGTCCGTTCGGTCATTACAGGGAAATCTCAGATCCAACAAGGCCTCGGTCTGAGATTTCCCTGTAATGACCTCACTCTCGGTTAATAACTGGTATATTATGCCCTAGACTAAGCCAAGCAGAGCGCGCGTTAAATCGGCTGCAAAACACAAGCCATACAACAAGTGCGTTTGTTGTACCACACGAGGACAACGCGCAAAATATGAGCCCGTATTGCACTGTACAGTAGTAACTCGTTTTCGTCATTTGTACACATCTGATGTGATCGGCAGGATTTTTGGTTGGTGCGGTATGCATTTAAAGAACTAGATCATTGGACAAAAGAAAGTTAGAACGAATACAAGAACGAGCCCTAAGAGTAATATATAAATCCCACTCTGCTATGATATGAAAAACTCCTAAAGCGGGCTGATATACCTTCTTTATATAATAGACGGCTTCAGGATATCACAGTACTTATGTACAAAGTCAAACATGGTCTTGTACCTGACTGCGTTTCTGAACTATTTGTCCGCAAAGGCTCTACACACTCGCTACGGAATAGTGACTTTGTATTACCACGTTTTGAAACTATACGTTATGGCAAGTACTCTGCTAGATATCTGGGGCCGTTCTTATGGTCAAAACTTGACGAAAATCAAAGAGATTCCCCAAGTTTACGTGTTTTTATAACAAAATAAGACAACTCAACCTTGACGAGATTGTAATTAATAACAGCAATTGCTGTAATCTTTGTGGTCAATAGAAACATTTTAGTTTTTAAATTTTATCTTGTACATAAGTTTTCCCATATTCATTAATTTTAATCATTTTCTTGTAAATATTTAATTTTTATAAATATATTTTATTAGTGTCCCCAATTAGTCTACTTAGGCTAAACACATCCATACTTAAATAAAGGTTTTACTTACTTACTTTACTTTAGAAGCCGAAATACAAGAAAATGATAATAGGGTCCGTCTTAAAGGCTGATAACAGTTTTCAGCATATTACCAACAACTGTCCTTTGACGGATCAATACTATGTTCTACTATCACTGTTTATCAAGTGATGCTTTGATACTGGTATCACCTAAATAGTAAGCCATTGGTAAACCATCCAATTATGGTAATCTTCGATATAATGGGTAGTCATGGCAACAGCATAACGTGTTAAAACGTACTTAATTTTAGCTTTAAGTGCTTATGACTTAAGGAAAACAATTTCGGTGACCCCCATTTTGCTTATCGAGTTGTGATGACAGCATAATTCATTACTTACTTTGGGGTGTTTGTATGGTTCATGGTGTTAGATCAGCGAAAGCGGGCACACAATCAAAGCGTGTTCCCAATTTGATGTATTATTACATGATCAACGTTTAAGATGTAGCTAGAGCAATATTTCAAATGAATTAGACATGCCGTAAATAAGCTGTAAATGAGTTAAAATATCTATTTGGTAAATACGAGAAAACATTCACTAGATGAGAAGTCCATAAACATTGGTGTCTATCTTGACAAGACGAGCCAGTTTTAATTCAGGAGTAGCCTACATGTACAGCGAAATTTTTTGGAGTTACATGTTTTGTAGCCAAAGTGCCAAATTATAGCACAATAATGAAGTAAGACAAAAGTCGAAAGACTTACAACATAAACTTTTCAACCAGGGAAAGGCGTATCCTGTAACGTTATTTTATGTCGACATTTTCCCATCCACTCAGACTTCAAGCTGAAACTAGTAGTTTAATGTGCGCCTTTGTCAGATAGCGGGAGGCACGCTGGTCTCATGGTTAGTTGCTCGACTCCGGGTTCAAGCCCTGGCCGGGGACATAGTGTTGTGTTCTTGGGCAAGATTCTTATTTATCACAATGCCTCTCCCCACCCAGGAGTATAAAAGGGGCTCCGGCGAATTGTTGGGGCTGATCCCATCCAGGGGGGAGTAGAAATACTCGAAGCCGCTTCATGCTACAGAAACCGGATAAGCTCTGGAGGCTGTGAACACACACTTTGTCAGATTAAGAACACAGAATACATTTATGCTTTTTAAGGACGTTCGCGCCCAAAAACTTCCCACGCACAGATTTTTTTTAAACTTTGGCAGCAGGTAGAAAATGATAAGTTTAGATTAAAAACGTAAAAAAAATCGGGGGTCACCGAACTCGTTTTGAAGATAAGGCGTATCACAGACCATTGCATTTCTAGGATTTCCAGTCATTCGAGGCGATTTTGCCCAGATTCATTACTATCGGCATAAAGTTAATTTGAAGAATCATATCTAAGTTATGTGTGTTTAACACAGCATATATAGGCCTATTTGATAGATCTTTGCTACATATGTCATTAAATCAGCTAGAATAAGCGTTAAAAAATACAACTTTTAACTTACGCACACCTGTATCCACGTACCAATTCGACCCTATTTGAATAGTATATGAGAAATAATTAAAACTTCCCACGTACAGATTTTTTTTGTTTTTTAGTATAATGGAAAGAATCAGAAAAGGAAGTGATCTGCCGAAAAAAAATTGGGGGTCACCGAGCATCCAACAAAAATATTCGCACACAAAGTTAACGTAAAGGTCATCAGCTCTATATTTTGTTGAGTTTTCGGCTCCGTGCGCGCGCTTGAAAATGACGTGGCACGCTCGTGACCAATGAATAGCGTGCGCACTAGAGATGCGCAGTAGCAATGGGCGCGAACGTCCTTAAACGGAACAAAAACAATTACTTTTTATAGAATTGCGATTCACATGCTATTCTAAGATTAATTTAGCCAAACAGTAAATCCAGTGAACTGCAATAGAGACGAAACGCCTGATTTACCCGCAGCCCTTTTTTTTCGATGTAAGTAAACGTTAAAAATTAAAAAGCACTAGGTGTCTCATAACTTTTTAGAAGATTTTTAGTATATAGAATATGATAAGTATTTATTAAATTATAATTTAAGGTGTTATTATCATATTGTTCTATGAATAATATATGTTATGCATTTTTTTGCGGGCGGTACCACGGGGGCACTTCACATGACCTTATTAAGTAACTTCATCCAATCAGTGACATGCCATGGGTAAATGTGCCTTACATTTAATTAATGCATTCTCATTCACTACATAGTTTACATAATACAAAGAGTCGTCTTTAAAGTATTGTAATGGTCCCTATTGTAAGTAATTAATAATCAATGGTTAATATGTAAGTATTGTGTAATATAGTAAGTGTATTATAAGTGTAGTATGCATCAGTATTAGTTCTGTAAATAGAACAAACGTGTGTCTTGTATATTAAACTGTAATATAATAATGATCATAATAAAAAAAAAGTAATGAATGGTTAGAAGTAAAACTGGGAAATAAAATGTAACCTTCGTTATATTAGTTTCAATATTTTGGTGTATATTGGAGGATGGAA
>JAHPZR010016865.1:0-15000 GCA_019787425.1 Platygyra sinensis | reverse complement strand
GATCACTTCCTTTTCTGATTCTTTCCATTATACTAAAAAACAAAAAAAATCTGTACGTGGGAAGTTTTAATTATTTCTCATATACTATTCAAATAGGGTCGAATTGGTACGTGGATACAGGTGTGCGTAAGTTAAAAGTTGTATTTTTTAACGCTTATTCTAGCTGATTTAATGACATATGTAGCAAAGATCTATCAAATAGGCCTATATATGCTGTGTTAAACACACATAACTTAGATATGATTCTTCAAATTAACTTTATGCCGATAGTAATGAATCTGGGCAAAATCGCCTCGAATGACTGGAAATCCTAGAAATGCAATGGTCTGTGATACGCCTTATCTTCAAAACGAGTTCGGTGACCCCCGATTTTTTTTACGTTTTTAATCTAAACTTATCATTTTCTACCTGCTGCCAAAGTTTAAAAAAAATCTGTGCGTGGGAAGTTTTTGGGCGCGAACGTCCTTAAAAAGCATAAATGTATTCTGTGTTCTTAATCTGACAAAGTGTGTGTTCACAGCCTCCAGAGCTTATCCGGTTTCTGTAGCATGAAGCGGCTTCGAGTATTTCTACTCCCCCCTGGATGGGATCAGCCCCAACAATTCGCCGGAGCCCCTTTTATACTCCTGGGTGGGGAGAGGCATTGTGATAAATAAGAATCTTGCCCAAGAACACAACACTATGTCCCCGGCCAGGGCTTGAACCCGGAGTCGAGCAACTAACCATGAGACCAGCGTGCCTCCCGCTATCTGACAAAGGCGCACATTAAACTACTAGTTTCAGCTTGAAGTCTGAGTGGATGGGAAAATGTCGACATAAAATAACGTTACAGGATACGCCTTTCCCTGGTTGAAAAGTTTATGTTGTAAGTCTTTCGACTTTTGTCTTACTTCATTATTGTGCTATAATTTGGCACTTTGGCTACAAAACATGTAACTCCAAAAAATTTCGCTGTACATGTAGGCTACTCCTGAATTAAAACTGGCTCGTCTTGTCAAGATAGACACCAATGTTTATGGACTTCTCATCTAGTGAATGTTTTCTCGTATTTACCAAATAGATATTTTAACTCATTTACAGCTTATTTACGGCATGTCTAATTCATTTGAAATATTGCTCTAGCTACATCTTAAACGTTGATCATGTAATAATACATCAAATTGGGAACACGCTTTGATTGTGTGCCCGCTTTCGCTGATCTAACACCATGAACCATACAAACACCCCAAAGTAAGTAATGAATTATGCTGTCATCACAACTCGATAAGCAAAATGGGGGTCACCGAAATTGTTTTCCTTAAGTCATAAGCACTTAAAGCTAAAATTAAGTACGTTTTAACACGTTATGCTGTTGCCATGACTACCCATTATATCGAAGATTACCATAATTGGATGGTTTACCAATGGCTTACTATTTAGGTGATACCAGTATCAAAGCATCACTTGATAAACAGTGATAGTAGAACATAGTATTGATCCGTCAAAGGACAGTTGTTGGTAATATGCTGAAAACTGTTATCAGCCTTTAAGACGGACCCTATTATCATTTTCTTGTATTTCGGCTTCTAAAGTAAAGTAAGTAAGTAAAACCTTTATTTAAGTATGGATGTGTTTAGCCTAAGTAGACTAATTGGGGACACTAATAAAATATATTTATAAAAATTAAATATTTACAAGAAAATGATTAAAATTAATGAATATGGGAAAACTTATGTACAAGATAAAATTTAAAAACTAAAATGTTTCTATTGACCACAAAGATTACAGCAATTGCTGTTATTAATTACAATCTCGTCAAGGTTGAGTTGTCTTATTTTGTTTATAAAAACACGTAAACTTGGGGAATCTCTTTGATTTTCGTCAAGTTTTGACCATAAGAACGGCCCCAGATATCTAGCAGAGTACTTGCCATAACGTATAGTTTCAAAACGTGGTAATACAAAGTCACTATTCCGTAGCGAGTGTGTAGAGCCTTTGCGGACAAATAGTTCAGAAACGCAGTCAGGTACAAGACCATGTTTGACTTTGTACATAAGTACTGTGATATCCTGAAGCCGTCTATTATATAAAGAAGGTATATCAGCCCGCTTTAGGAGTTTTTCATATCATAGCAGAGTGGGATTTATATATTACTCTTAGGGCTCGTTCTTGTATTCGTTCTAACTTTCTTTTGTCCAATGATCTAGTTCTTTAAATGCATACCGCACCAACCAAAAATCCTGCCGATCACATCAGATGTGTACAAATGACGAAAACGAGTTACTACTGTACAGTGCAATACGGGCTCATATTTTGCGCGTTGTCCCTCGTGTGGTACAACAAACGCACTTGTTGTATGGCTTGTGTTTGCAGCCGATTAACGCGCGCTCTGCTTGGCTTAGTCTAGGGCATAATATACCAGTTATTAACCGAGAGTGAGGTCATTACAGGGAAATCTCAGACCGAGGCCTTGTTGGATCTGAGATTTCCCTGTAATGACCGAACGGACGGTTAATAAGTTATTTATTACCTCTATTCTTAAAATGAATACAAAAAAAAAACACCGGAAGTAATAAAACTCGCTCTCGCTATGGCTCTGTTCGTCGCTTATACTAAAGAAGTATCTGTATGCTAGTTTTTCAATTATTAAAAATATAGTTGTACTTTGTCTATTTTTTTGCTTTCTTCGCCCACGCCTTCGTAGCTTTACTCACGACTCAAAAGAGCCGTCGAGCCGAGAAAAATTTTGGATCAATATCAGTATATGGGCAACTGCGCACCTACCCCTCCCCTAACCTAACAATAACACTAACTTATTAACTTATTATAACATGTTGGGTTAGGGGAGGGGTAGGTGCGCAGTTGCCCAGATACTGATAATGATCCAAAATTTTCATAACGCCCGCTCAGCAGCCAATCAGAGCGCGCGCACTATTGTAGCCATATAATAATCTCCTGTAATTCCCACAGGCCGATTACGAGCCAGCTAAACCAAATCAAACAGCTATATAATAAACAACTTATAAAACTCGAACGTTCGGTCTTCACGGGAAAATCTCAAATCTCGGTTTTGTCCTATTGACCCCGTTATCGCTCGGCCAGTACGGCAAGGTGTTTGAGATTTTACCGTGGAGACGGTTAAGAAATAGTTATAATTCTAAACATTTGAACTTTAAAAAGGCACACTGCGGTGATAAACATGACAAAGCAACACATGCCGCTTTTTGATTGCATGCCACAATTTGATTTTTATTTTCTGTAATTTAGTTACAATTTTGTATAAGGATCACTTCTGAAGATGTATGTTGAAGCTAACGAAACGTTAAGTTTAGATGAGGGCTACTGGTTTTTCTGTGTTTACTGTTGTGTGCTACCCTCAATAAATAAAGTCGATTATTATTATTATTATTATTATTATTATTATTATTATTATTATTATTATTATTATTATTATTATTACTATTATTATTATTATTATTATTATTATTATTATAACCAAGATGTTTAAATTTGAAATTTACAGTTCTTTTCATACTGTGCTTCCATCTTGTTTGAAGCTGTTTTGACTTCTTGTAAATACATGTAGTAACAAAATTATTGGAAACAAGATAAAGTTACTGTTATTTAAAAAAATTATTATCATTATTATTATTATTATTAATATTATTATTATTATTATTATTATCATTATTATTAACACTACTATAACTATTACTATTACTATTACTGTTACTGTTACTGTTACTGTTACTGTTACTGTTACTGTTACTGTTACTGTTACTGTTACTGTTACTGTTACTGTTACTGTTACTGTTACTGCTACTGCTACTGCTACTGCTACTGCTACTGTTACTGTTACTGTTACTGCTACTGCTACTGCTACTGTTACTGGTACTGCTACTGCTACTGTTACTGTTACTGTTACTGCTACTGCTACTGCTACTGTTACTGCTACTGCTACTGCTACTGCTACTGCTACTGTTACTGTTACTGTTACTGTTACTGTTACTGTTACTGTTACTGTTACTGTTACTGTTACTGTTACTGTTACTGTTACTGTTACTGTTACTGCTATTGCTACTGCTACTGTTACTGCTACTGTTACGGTTACTGTTACTGCTACTGGTACTGTTACTGTTACTGCTACTGCTATTGTTACTGTAACTGCTACTGTTACTGTTACTGTTACTGCTACTGCTACTGCTATTGTTACTGTAACTGCTACTGTTACTGTTACTGTTACTGTTACTGTTACTGTTACTGCTACTGCTACTGCTACTGCTACTGCTACTGCTATTGCTACTGCTACTGCTACTGTTACTGTTACTGCTACTTCTACTGCTACTGCCACTGCTACTGCTATTGCTACTGTTAAGGTTACTGTTACTGTTACAGTTACTGCTACTGCTACTGCTACTGCTACTGCTACTGCTACTGCTACTGCTACTGCTACTGTTACTGTTACTGTTACTGCTACTGCTACTGCTACTGCTACTGCTACTGCTACTGCTACTGCTACTGCTACTGCTACTGCTACTGCTACTGCTACTGTTACTGTTACTGTTACTGTTACTGTTACTGTTATTGTTATTGTTATTGTTATTGTTATTAGTTTTTTAAGTCAGCTTTTACGACATACAACGTTTTGACATTCTTTTCACGACAGTGTGCTTCTTTAAAAGAGTAAGTGTACTAATTTTGATATAGTTTTTAACCTGCATACCATATAATGGTTACGTTTGGCTATAGAACGAGTGCCAAGGAATAATCGTATCAATAACAAATTCGGAGCGAAAACTTGAGCAGTGTTTTCCATAATTGGTTTCCTATAGTGCTCAAACATGTGATTGTGCACAAACAGGAGATGATCTTTGTTTGCAATATTTTCCTCATTTTCATTAGCAATTTAGTCTCTGATCGAGCTACAAAAAAACAAGTAATAAAAGATTTACACGGAGAATTGTACTGAGAAATTTGAATCCGAAGTATTCAATACTACTGTGTAATACGGTTTAAAAATAACTCAAAATTTTACCGCATGAGCTCATTAGCGTTGTTGTACCCCACACATTTTGGAGTTTTTGAAAAACATTACACTCAACGAAACAGAAATTTCACAAATTACAAAGATTCGCATAGTCGTGTGTTAATAAGGAAAAATTTAAACAATGACTTCAGCAACGATGGCTCTATTACGTGACAACTAAGCCCCAGAAAAGCAAGCGCAAACTCAAATTTTGTTATGGATACGATTACATAAATAATAATACATTTAAAAAATACTCGATTCTGACTGGCCATGAGCAGCAGAGGTCAAGACTAACACCTGTGCAAATTACAGATACGCCGATTTTCGAAGTCAGTACGAAGAAACTCGAAGACTGCCGACGGCCATCCGAGGTATTTGGAAGGCGGCCGAATTGCATTTGAGGGTCTTCCGGCTTTAGCCCAAGATAAACAGACGATTTTCGAACACTTCTGAAGATTTTCAAATTCTACACGATGATTCGATTTAACGTCCAAGCGCCCCTTTTCTAATACCCGTTCCCGATTTTCAATAAGTGCCCCTACTTCAACAAGCGCCCTCTTGACGAAAGTTATACTCAAAACATTGAAAATGGAATAATGAAGCAAATAATGTTATGACTATGGGAGCCGCTATCGTTACAGTTCATGGTTTAAGGTGGTCTTATACCCATAAATAGTACATTACAGTTATACTTTACAAGTACTATGAGAATTATGCGTCGTAGTCCTAGCTTAACTTTGTTATCCTCTACCATCCTATACGCTCCTTATACTTAGTTAACATTTCTATGCCTGGTGTGTACTCGGGTATTGAATGCAACAGTTAACAGGACCAATTAGGTTCTCAGAGGCATGTAAAAAGTAAATCAACCTAGCTTGGGCCTTTATTTCAAGAAAAGCCCAAGCAGTCAAATATAACAATATTTTACGCACGATATCTTCCTTGGGTTTTGACCGAATGTCAAATTTTCAATATTGATAAAGAACATCTAAACATTTGAAATTTATAAAAATGTTTGTCCTGTTACAATAGTTAATATTAGCTATTATTATATGGCTCTGTCTCACAAGGACTGGAAACTACCAAATTCACGAATTTGATTGGATGAAATGGATATTGTCCGCCGTCTAGATTTTCCCATCTAGATCTTAAATGCAAAATCATTGACTGTTTTCATCTAACAATAGTTATTTCTGTAAGTACAAAAAAGCTGACGAGAAAAACAAGTTAAGAGGACGAGCAAACATTGGAAGAATTAAATTCGGCTTATCGCCGTTTGCAAGCAAAATGTCAGTTAGTACAAAATAGTTCCATTAAACGAATTAAGGTGGCTCAAAAAAGTTTCCATCACTTTCCAAGACGTAGATTTTGATGGGTCATAACTGTACCACTCTTTATCAATTCATGCTACAATCATGGTATCAAAAAAACTGCTCAATCACTGGAGAACACGTTGGTATTAGTTTCGTGACACAATAGGTTACCATAGCAACACTATGACCTGCTAAAAACACCCTTAATTTCAGCTTTAAGCGCTTATATTTCAAAAACGGCACGGTGAAATATTTCTTATTACAGAATTTTGATAAGCAGGATAAGATGCAACTTTTGGCAAAGTTTAAAAAAATTCTGTACATGGGGTTCAGAGCCACCTTAAATTTTCGGAAATTTTAAGTCGCTCTGAACCCCATGAATAGAATTTTTTTAAAAGTTTGCTTAAAGTTGCATCTCATCCTGCTTATCAAAATTCTATAATAATAAAAAATTTTGCCGTGCCGTTTTTGAAATATAAGCGCTTACAGCTGAAATTAAGGGTGTTTTTAGCAGGTCATAGTGTTGCTATGGTAATCTATTGTGTCACGGAAATAATACCAACGTCTTCACCAGTGATTGGGCAGTTCTTTAATTATAGCATCAATTGATAAAGAGTGGTTATAATGACACATCAAAATCTAAGTCTTCGAATCTGCTGGAAACTTTTTTGAGCCACCTTAAATTGTTCTTGTTTTTGCCATATAATAAACATCTTATTAACCGAGCTAAGCCGGCATGTATGAGAGAATCTTGACCTTAGTCGTGAGTACAGACCTCACTGCGTTCGGTCTGTACTGACGGCCTCGGTCAAGATTCTCTCATACAGACCTCCTGCTCGGTTAATAAGAGCTAAGTATTAGCTATTGTTACATATAACTATTTTTTCCATGTTCAAACACGGTTTCCATATTTTCGAAGCATGCATTAGTAAGTTATCGTACCGTTTTAATGAACATTATCATCTACATCTAATCATCATCTAACATTAACTATTGTGGCATGTGACCTCGAAAAGCTCACTGTTGAAGTCAGACTGCGAAATCCTTTAACGTGATACCAACACTGTCCCACAGGGTATCCGACCACCTTAAATTGTCTGTTGTTTTCCATTTAAGTGCTTTTTGCGCAGACGTTCAGAAGCGTATTGTTAAAATCAAGCAATACATGTCCTTATACCCAGCCCCTCTCCAACAAGGGGCCCCCATGGATGAGCTACCAAAAGTAAATTAACATCCCGGACGCTAAATCGAATCATAACGTAATATGATTTTTAAGTGTATTATTAGCAAGTAATCATGTGATTTTTCCCGTACAATTTGAAATTAATCCCCTAGGCCTCAGAGTCAAAGAAGAATTTTTGTCCATCGAAATATGTCGCGTTCGATGTATTAATATCCTAACATGGCTCTGAGGCTTTAGAAACAAACTTCTATATTTGGCGTTGTTTTCTTTGTATCCAAGTGTCTTTTTGGGGGGATTAAGGGACAAACTGAACCTAACAGATTTTGACCTGAATGCCTCGGAGCCATGTTAGAATATTGATATATCAAACGTGGCCTACCCAACGTGGCCTACCCAACTTCGTGTTCACGTAATTTTGTTAGCCTTTGAAAAATTTACTCGTGCTAAGTTTTATTCCGATTTGCACTCGAAATCACGTGATTACCTACATACAAAACTAATACTTAACTACATGATATTACAGTCAGACCAAGTGAAGCGAATATTGAACCCGCTAGTTGTTTTAAGAATGCAATAATGAATTGATTATTGGAAAACTGAACCCACTAAGTCGTTCCAAGAATACGGCTTATGGGTTTATTAAATGTTCAAAAAAATCAACTAAATATTGATTTTGGCAATAACTGTCGAGTTCAACATTCAAATAATCAATTCATTGTTGCATTTATGAAACAACTAGCGGGTTCAAGATTCGAATAATCAATTCATTAATGTAACCTTGAGGGGTACGCTTCCCCGGGGGGGCTACTCCCTATAATGGCCTATACGGGGAGGCTCCGCCCGAAAGGGGTACCTTTTTCAGGCTTCAAGTATAAAAAAGGGTAGGGATTTCACGAATTGAGGTATGTAAAAGGGTAGGTAAAACGGTCATTGAGGTATTTAAAATGGCCTTTAATTATAATATTTCGAATAGACGCCCTTTAAGGTGTATAACTTTATTTCTTAAGTACTACATAAAAATGAGAACAAGTCTTCCTAAAATAGGTATGTGAAAGGGGTACCTTTTTTCAATAAAACATATATAAAAGGGGTACTTTTTCTGCCAAAATGGTATATGAAAGGGTAAGGGGTTGCACCTCGGGGCGGAGCCTCCCCGTAAAAAACTTTGTTAAGTACCCCCCCCCCCCCCGGGTACGCTTCACTTAGTTTGACTGTAAATGTAAGTCGAGACCCACAAATTGGCCCTTGCTCGTCAGAGAGTCTCCCGTAGCTCTGAGGTTAGAGCATCCGACTAGATCACGGAGGGTCGTGGATTCAAATCCTATCTGGGACTCGGATTTTTTTTTCCCGAGTTCTCCTTACATTTAATATCATGTTGTTGTTCTTTCATCTTGAAATACTTAAAGTGCACCTAACACCAAAAAATTATTTTCGCTAAAATAATAAAGCTTATTTTGTGGAGTAAAAATTTTTTGATTTGGTTAAATCCTCGAAATTTTATGCCAAGTCAAAGTACGTCTAAATGCTGCCATTTTAGTTCGCGACCGAGTTTAACGGAGCATGGGTCGAGGGCCAGATGTGACGTCAAATCCAGAACACGATGATTCTGTAGCTCGCATTTTTACTTGTTTTTGTGGGAAAGACTGAGGAAGTAGTTCCAAAAATTGCCAGCCAGGTGCATTGTAAAGAGGATGTAGCAACTCAACAAACTTACAGGAGGTATTACGCTTCATGTCATAACGATTTTATTTAGAGATGATCGGCTTGAAGCGAAGAAACGTAGAAAGTGACGGGTCGATTTTGTGAAAGCGAAACGTGCAAAGCGTTTAATAGTGAGAGCCCTCTAGGAGTTCGTTGGTCTGTTCTATGCATTTCAAACCAGATGATTTCGTTCGAAGCCTAGATTTTTAGGAAGAGGAGGGGATTTTGGTGACTTCATGGCTTAAGCAAGACGAATTTGGTAAACACGGCCGCTTTTCTATCGATTCGTGCATCCGTTGTTGGATCTAGTCCGAGACACAGCAGTCAGTCAGTGTAGCCGACAGAGACAGAAGAGAGGGGAATAGTGAGCGAATTTTTTCTGAGCAAATGCTCTGTGCCTTGATATGTTTAACTTTCCTTCCTTGGTCAATGCTTAATTTGAAAGAGAAATCTGGGAGGGTAATTTTGGCAGAACTCAATTCCTTTCCAAGTCACAGTGTTGTGAACAAACGTACTGGTTTGGAAGACGCATCGTTTAGCAAATGTACATGTGGTCATGTGAGCAGACATTCAAGCAAGGAAATACTGAGAAATGGTATTTTCAGAACCACGGAACCCCTCATAAAAACATCTAATATCTTCAAGAACAAGATCGCTCTTCTTTGAGTCTTGAGAACGTTCTAACTCACTGCAACAATAACATTCGCTACTGTTTGAAGGGAAGCGACGCTACAATTACTTCCACACTTTTGCACGTAAAGAATACAAACACTGTGTCAAGAGATTATCAGTTGATCTACATCATGAACGCATTAGTTTAAATAATTCTAAGAAACTGAATGGACTTGACTGTTATCACAAAGGTGTATCATGTAAATTCATATTGTAAGGAATGTAAGAATGTAAAAATGTCAGTTGTAGAGTTGTAAGTAAGGTTTAGTTTTCTAAACTAGTAGTAATCAAAGATTAGGAAGTGCGTTCTGCAGGATATGTAGTATAATAATAGAAAGTGGGTTTTTTGAAGGAAAGGAAATGGAAACTTATGGTTGACTGTGGCTTTATTCTTTTATCGGGAGTTGTACACAGTTCCCTCACACTTCGAGGAATACACTGAGAAAAAAGCCAATGTACAGGCATGACGCAATCGATGTACAGAACGAGTAACCTCCTTCCCAGGGTCCTCTCTCTGCTTCGAGAAAGTACCCTGGTTATGGCTGGTCACGTGTCTAAGCATGCCAACCCAAGCCGCACAGAGGGTGGGTCCTGAACTTAATTTTGTCAACACTCTCTATCTAGGGAGGTGAATGTTGCGCTGCTATACGGACGCTATTTTGAAAAGGAAGCAAGTTATTTGTCAGAGATCCTGCCTGGCCAGCTGCTTCGGCTCTACCTGAACTTCTTTGATTATGAGATGTTAATTGAGAGGGAACTTTGCTTATATTTCACTGCATTTTTAAATAACCGTCCACAACCTGCTTCGGATTAATTTAATCAGTTTTTCACCCCAAAGGAATTAAATAACCGTGAAATTATCGATGGGAACATTCAACTTGAAGCTACTTTCTTGACCGAAAACAGGATTTACTACTAAACAGTTTTAAAATAAAAGCCAATGCATTTTGCAACGCGCGACCGATGTCGTTGTCAAGTTGTTTACAAAATTTTACACTGCAAGAGAATCGAATGACCGCCAAACTTCCGACTGGATGAATTCAATCAAATTCAAAGCTTGTTTCTGCCAAACACTGGACGTATCAAACTCTAAACGAATACTCAATGCCTCTGTTATGATTTTGCCGATCGAAAAATATAAGCTGCTTAATTAATCAAGCTTATTTGCCGTGCAGATGTTGTTGTCAAATTCTTCGTAGATTTTTTTCGCTGCAAGAAAAGGGAATGACCGTCAAACAAAACTACCTTTGAGGGCGAACATACGACGTGTTTGACTCTAAACGAATGGGTAAATACATACGTTGTGATTTCGCCGAATGAAAAATAAAATTAAGTTCACCGCGCGGTCCATTTACTGTTGTGGTTTTCAGTTCCAAGCTCTTTGCCAAATGTTTTCACCGCCACAGATTCCAAAGACCGTCCAACTGCCGATGGGAAAAATTGAGACAAATGTGGAGCTAACCTTTTAGCCGAGCACTGAACGCATTGAACTCCAATAGCGAATGTGACGATTTCTTCGCTGTTAGTTTTGCCGATCCACAACGTGAGTTTTACAAATTCTACTCCCTACTTTCTCGAAGTAACGAGAGGACCCTGGGAACGAGGTTGCAGGACGAGGCCAAACGCCGCACGTGTTATTTTCTCTTGCACGTGTTATTTGGCCACACGTGTTATTTTCTCTTGCACGTGTTATTTTCACTTGCACGCGTATATGAGGCCCAGAACCCCTGAAAAAACTTAGAGGGGCGGCCAAATTGCAGAAAAAAATCTCGATTTCTTACGCCTGCAAACCAAATTAGGATGCGTTCTCTCGTTCCTCGAGAACGCAATAATGCATAATTTAAATAAAATTGATTAAAAAAAAACAAAAACAAAAAAAAAACAAAGGTGTATCATGTGAGATAGACAGGATACAAGAAGCTGCGAAAATAGTAAACACGCGTCACGCGCTACAAATTATATTATTACTCTTTGACTCTTACATATCTTTGCCTTCGAGCCTGTCCTTTAGAGTTCGTTTCAGTGAATTCTTTGCTAGCATCCACCTCCTGGTATTTGGTTGTCTTTTCTCAGTTGGCCAGAGGCTGGGCGGCTGGGTGGTCAGCAAAAGACTAGCAAATAAATCAGCTTGGTCGTCGTCGTCGAGTGAAGTCCTACTTCATGTCTTCAGCGATAAAATAAATTTCAGAGTCTTCTGAGTCAAAATTCATTTCGGAATCCGACGAAGTAGAAGATATTGTTATTAAAAACAGAAATCTGTTGACTGTGGAGTTCCAGCGACAAGCTTGTGCGGCAAAATGACTCCTACACTCGTGCAAAATAGAAGACCTGACTGGGACAGCCGAAGCGTTCGTTCTCGATTTGACGTCACAGCTTTAACTCTCCCCAGATTCCCCATGCGCGGTCGCGAAACATTGGAAACTCGGTTATGACGGGGCATAAAAATTCAAGGATTTAACCAAATCAAAAAATTTTTGCGCCAAATTACTCCACAAACTAAGCCTTATTATTTTAGCGAAAAAAATTTTTGGTGTTAGATGCACTTTAACTGACATCAAAAATATAAAAAATATACTCGTTTAAATATAAAGTATCATTAGTATGTCTGTCTGCATTCGCAAAAACATTCCAACCGAAATTTCACATGTCACTGATAGTCTTGAAACGATGTTCTGCTGGGGAACTCTCCTGCATACCTTTTTTAGGCCAGGAAGATTAATTTCACGCACGATATTATCACTGAATCATGAAAGCACAATTTTATTGAGATCCATGTTGGTACAAGCGATCGTATGAATGTGAGTGCAATTAAAGATTAACACTACGAGTGATATTTAAAATTTCTCCCAAAACTACTTTAGCCCTCAGGCGAGTGCAATTTGAAAGAATTTTCAAGCATCTCGAGCTGTGTAGATGCTTAATTCCTCGAGCTTTCATTTAATTTCTCCTGATTTATTATATGACTGCAAAAATGACGAATGCGCGCCCGTTAATTTCCACTGCAGTGCAAATTAAGAATTAAGGATTATTAGACCTGCTCTCAGCCAATAACAATGAAGTAATTGTCTGAGTCATATAATGAACAACAATAAACATACCAAGACCAAGACGGAAACCTGATCTGTGTCTTTTTAAAGGTATGCACGTTTCGAATGAACTGCTATATATGAAGCGCCCTAGGAAAGTATAATTATTGACGCTAGCAAATATGCTAAACATAGACAGGGATAAAACAGAACTTCTGGTAATTTGTCCAAAACAGAAACCTACTTTGCCAATCGATGGAATCCACGTGGCTGGCGTACATTAAAGTCTCCAATTACGAAAAGAACATAGAGGTAACATTTGTTAGTTATATGAATCTGGAGAATCATGTTATTGACGCCTGTAAAACATCTTTCGATCAACCTTTGAAATATAACTAAGTTATGAAATCATCTTTCTCAAGATGAAGTCGAGATACTTATACATGCATTTATTACATCCAAGCTAGACTACCGTGATGCTTTATGGTCTACCGCAATCGCTTCTTGATAGGCTGTATTATGTACAAAACTGCGCAGCTCGACTCATGTCCAAAAACAAAAAGTATTGAACACGTCACCAGTTTTACGGATTACATACAAAATTCTACTCATTACATATAAAGCATTGAACGGCATGACACCGAAAGGCCTGGCTGATTCTTCAACCTAACAGGAATCTAAGATCTTGCTCAAAACATATGCTGGTAGTACCAAAGTCTAATCTGAAGACTTACGGCCAAAGAGCTTTCAACGTGTTGCAATAGCCCTTTTCACGGTTAACTCTGCTCATTTGCATTACAATTAAAACTAGCATGTATGCGAGGCAATTTCGGGCTATTTTGCAGTTTTAGCCCGAAATTACCTCGCATCCACGTTGAATTACATTGTAATGCAAATGAGAAAAGCTAACCGTGAAAAGGGCTATTGCCGCTCATAAAATTTAGAACTTACTCTTAGCCAATCTAAGATCTGTTTTATCGCTTATAGTCTTTAAGAATAAGATTAAGACTTCGCTCTTCAAAGAGGATTTAAATAAAGATAGCTTACTTTTTTCACTTTTGTTAGAAGCAATTTTGGATCTTAAACTATCTTAAACTCTAATGATACAACTAGTTACATTTTTGTTTTTTTTTTTAACTTTTTTTTATTTTTCAAATTTTTTAAATTCGTATGACGATATTCTAATGTTAAGCAGAAGTTGGGGTTCTTAATTTTTAATTAGAAATATTGTAAAGCGCTATTGAGCTCTGGAAATTATTATTATTATTATTATTATTATTATTATCACGATGATGGGATGATGATGATGATGATGATGATGATGATGATGATGATGATGATGGTAAACAAAAGCGTTCTATATCGACACTCGATTCAATTTCGAGTAAAACCTCGAAAAATGAGTAAGCGAAACGTTAGCATGTCTTTTAGCTAATTATTTACTCAGTAGGCCTAGGTTAAAACTGAAGCTAATGCGGGGAGTCTTCAAATGACAATGGCATTAATCCTTTTTTTTTTTTTTTTCCCTGAATGAGCCTCCATTTCAAGCCATTCCGAAAGAAATCGTCAGTGTATAGACTTCCTGGCCCTGAAAAAGGCTTAAGCCCTGGTCAAACGGCTCATGATAGTCGATGATAGTCGATGATAATTGAGCGCGCGCTTCCGTTTGGCCACCAACTATCATGCACTATCATTGACTATCATCAACTATCATTCAGTTTGAGCTTGTTCAAATTCTTCACGATAGTCGATGATAGTTTTTCTCATTTGACCACGCGTATGATAGTTAATGATAGTTTTTCGGTCAGCTGTTTTGGTAATCACTGGCCCGATAGCGGTCAGAAACATGCTGTGCCTTCTTTCGTCGCGAAAAATTCATACTTTTACAAGTTTGTCTTACGGGACGCCATTTAGTATTCACATTTTTACGCGGAAAGAGTTCGGAACTCGCTGCTCTCGTGACTTTGCTTGCGCGACTGCCGGTGAACTATCGTCAACTATCACGATCTTCTTTGGCCGTTTGACCATGTGAATGATAGTTGATGATAGTTAGGGGAGAATCAACTATCATCGACTATCACGCGCCGTTTGACCAGG
>JAHPZR010016864.1:65000-69016 GCA_019787425.1 Platygyra sinensis | reverse complement strand
GTATAATTATTGATGCTAGCAAATATGCTTAACATAAACAGGGATAAAATAGAACTTCTGGTAATTTGTCCAAAACAGAAACCTACTTTGCCAATCGATGGAAGCCACGTGGCTGGCGTACATTAAGGTGATTCCCGAGTAAAAGAACCCGCCATAGATTTTCGATGAAACTTGGTATGGTGTCATTACAGTACAAGGAGATGTTAAAAACGTAATAAAAAGAGGGGGTCACCGTGCTTGTTTTCATGCCACGATGCTGACAAATATGGTTATTTAGGTGACTTTTGGTTATCTCAGTGCGCAACTAAAAAGTTCGATTATTTTTCAATGCGGCGTGTCATATCACACAGAGTTTGACTTTCTTTGATTGCTTGTTCATCTACGTCCCAGAAAAAATGGCTTCAAATACCCTGCATTATTAACTGATATTTTTATCCTTTAAAGCAAACATAATCTGGACTCTATTGCGCCCGTTACGTCTCTATCTGTAGCATTTATTTCATTTGCCAAAAAAGTAGCCATAGATTTCTGCCAAATTTTTTCTCAGTTACTGCGGATATTGTTCTCATTGAATTTATAAAATAAAAAGTGGGGGTCACCGTGCTCGTTTAAGAGAAAACGAGCTTTTATCTCCCTATCGAGCTTAGTTTGAGGGAAATCTCTCATGTTTGCACGCGCACGCGCTCATGTGCGCGCCCTGATGACGCAAAAATCGTGCGCAGTAGGAATGCGCAATGCAAAACCCGGGAACCACCTTTAAGTCCTCCAATTACGAAAAGAACATAGAGGTAACATTTGTTAGTTATATGAATCTGGAGAATCATGTTATTCACGCCTGTAAAACATCTTTCTATCAATCTTTGAAATATAACTAAGTTATGAAATCATCTTTCTCAAGATGAAGTCGAGATACTTATACATGCATTTATTACATCCAAGCTAGACTACCGTGATGCTTTATGGTCTACCGCAATCGCTTCTTGATAGGCTGTATTATGTACAAAACTCAAAACTGCGCAGCTCGACTCATGTCCAAAAACAAAAAGTATTGAACACATGTCACCAGTTTTACGGATTACATACAAAATTCTACTCATTACATATAAAGCATTGAACGGCATGACACCGAAGTGCCTGGCTGATTCTTCAACCTAACAGGAATCTAAGATCTTGTTCAAAACATGTGCTGGTAGTACTAAAGTCTAATCTGAAGACTTACGGCCAAAGAGCTTTCAACGTGTTGCCGCTCATAAAATTTAGAACTTACTCTTAGCCAATCTAAGATCTGTTTTATCGCTTATACTTTTTAAGAATAAGATTAAGACTTCGCTCTTCAAAGAGGATTTAAATTGAGATAGCTTACTTTTTTCACTTTTATTATGATGATTTATAAGTAGAAGCAATTTTGCATCTTAAACTATCTTAAACTCTAATGATACAACTAGTTACATCTTTGTTTTTTTTTTTAACTTTTTTTTAGTTTTCAAATTTTTTAAATTCGTATGACGATATTGTAATGTTAAGTAGAAGTTGGGGCTCTTAATTTTTAATTACAAATATTGTAAAGCGCTATTGAGCTCTGGAAATTATTATTATTATTACTATCACGATGATGGGATGATGATGATGATGATGATGATGATGATGATGATGATGATGATGATGATGATGATGATGGTAAACAAAAGCGTTCTATATCGACACTCGATTCAATTTCAAGTAAAACCTCGAAAAATGAGTAAGCGAAACGTTAGCATGTCTTTTAGCTAATTATTTACTCAGTAGGCCTAGGTTAAAACTGAAGCTAATGCGGGGAGTCTTCAAATGACAATGGCATTAATCCTTTTTTTTTTATCTTTTTCCCTAAATGAGCCTCCATTTCACGCCATTCCGAAAGAAATCGTCAGTGTATAGACTTCCTGGCCCTGAAAAAGGCTTAAAGAGGGGCTATTTCCTTATATTTGAGCTTCGTTCAAGCTCTCTTGGAAAGTTTTGTATCAAGGATATCATTGGCATGTGAAAGTTCTATAGCTATGTTTTCGCAAATACAGACAGATTTTTATGTATATTAGAAACCTTGCTAACGTCTGGCGCGCAATAACCGAAATGGAATTTTCACAAGAGTCACAGGTTTAGCTTACATCTTTAGCTGCGGTAATTGTGTACGTTACGTATACAGCTGGTTCGAGAGAGGGGGCCCTAAAGAAACCTACAGGAGTATGCAACAACGCCAAACGGTGACAAAAAATTGAACTGCCACTGCCCATAATACCTTTCGGCATTGCAGCGTACGTTTTTGCGCCTCTGTAGGAGGAACTTTACGGAAATCTGATGTAATTTGATAATTCTCCGACCAGCATCCCACTAAACAAATTTTAGGGAACATCCCTGTTAATCCAAGAAATTCACACACGCTTGTCATTCAGCGTTCTCGTCGGGTTTCTAAAACTCATTTAAGTTCTTAGTTGGGTAAAGAGGCGAAAACAGGAATTACCTGAACACAACGAGTTCCCAGAAACAGATCTCAGATCCCACCCTGACTACTAAAGTGCTGCATCTCGATGAGCAACGATCCGCACTGAACCGCTCTATCTCTCTCATTTTGTGGATCTCTTGGAGTACCGAGCTGTTGACCCAGTGATCCCGTGGATTATTCAATTATACTCACTGAGTCTCTACAGATCAGAGGTATCAACTATAATCTTTAGAAACATGGCGTCATCTCGAACATAGGCATGATTATTCAATTCAGCAAGGGGACAAAACATTGGACATCCACTGGCGATGTTGGTTTCTCTTCTTGGTCTCTGGAAGGAAGAGCTGCTCGGGTCAGGTCTGAAGGCATCGATTACGTGTTCCACGTTATCCTGATCTAGTAACATGAAGGTGACCTTCTGTCTGAATGGCCAGCGGAGTAACGCGTCGTACTGACCGCGCATCACCACAAAGAACACCGAGATGTGTGTTCCTCGGCCCATGCCATCACCGTTTAAGTAGAGGCGAGCACACATCTTGTAACCATAGCAACTGGTGAAAAAAACACGGGCTGTAGAAGGACACCTGTTGTCCGGTAACTGCGTCATTTCTTCTGCGAGCATAATCAGAAATCTTCCACAGCAACTGACCATCGTAGCTTGAGAATTCTTGTTGTCTCACATACTCCTCTAAATCAGCCAATGTAACATTTCTAAGTGCAAGTGTATGCTCGATAGACTCGATCCTTCGCTCCTGCCTGCTGGCACTCTCCTGGTTGTTATCAAATTGGCGTTTAACATTACCCAAGTCACGCCTTGTTTCTTCTATTGAGCGATTATTTTCCACCAACAACACTTCATGATCAGCGGTTCTATGTTCCAGATGGGTTAGTCTCTGGGTGGTCTCGTTAGCAGGCAAGCCTATGTCAGAATCAGGAAGACGTTGGGAGGATGACGCCGCCCCTGAATTGCCGAGGGAAGCCATCTTTCTCTCTAAAGAGGTTATTCGTTCACTCTGTTCTCTTATTGTACTTTGCTGGTTTCTTGTTTCCTCTGTGCCAATTTGCAACTGACCGAGAATATCTTGGATCACACTATCATAGTTTGTCAATAGGTGAGGACTTCTGGACACAGCCGTAAGATCACGTTTCAAGAAGGCGTCCAATTCGCTGCTTAGCCGGAGTGCAAGACGGAGAAGCAAAGACGTGTGCTGAGCACTTGCTTTTTCCAGATGCTTTTTTTTGTCTCGCTGGCTCATGACCTGTTAATTTATGGCACACGATGTTTGTTAGGTAAAACTGAATGACAACGTTTTCCCTTCAGAGATTTAAATAACTTGTTTTTCTACCACATCTCGACCTCGCTTTCCATTAGTCCTTCTCGTGGTTGAGGTGATTTCATTGCATTAAGCATGCTTACTGCGCATAATTACTTTGATATTAGGGAGTTTAATTAAGAAAACTAGGACGGCAATGGGAGCGTAAACACAAAAAAGGAACATGTCTCTTTTTCTTGTGTACTTATGCTTGTGCTTATTTTACA
>JAHPZR010016864.1:52500-60000 GCA_019787425.1 Platygyra sinensis | reverse complement strand
CAAAAGCGTAATTTGTCTCCCACGGTATCAAATGGTAATCAAATGATACGCTCGTGAATTTTGGAAATAATTTCACTTATTTTTTGTTAAAACGCGAGGGAAATTATTTCCTAATTTCCCTCGTCACCATTTGATTACCCATACGAGTTACACTTCCCATTCAAACCAAAGGCAAGGAAACCGTAAGAATTTCTAATTGACTTACTTATTCTACTCTAACATCTGGCAAGCTTCTCATTTGAAGACTAATATTCTTCATCATGATTCGACAAATATTTTCTCTTGCACACGATTCACCAAAACGCGTCACTATACCGAATATGCCCCAGCTAAAACTGGGGAATGTCCCAGTGATATTCCCGGATTTTCAAAAGTTCCCGCGTGTTCCAAAAAACTGTCCGAAAATTACTGAACACAAAAGCCCCCATTTCACTTTAAAAATATTTAGTAAATAAACCCCTTCAGGCGGCTGGTATGTCGGCTGATAATGTCCGCGGCTGAGAGATTGTCCGAAAAATGAACATTTGGCCGAGAAGCGAAGCTTCGAGGGCAAATGTGAAATTTTGAGGACAATCTCTCAACCAAGGACATTATCAGCCGACATACCAGCAAGCCAGAAAGGGGTTTATTTATTTTATAACCCTTCCATTAATTTTCAGTTCGCAATAAACCGCTCGTAAACTGATGATAGAAAAGCCATTGGTGATCTGATGGCGAATGCGGTGATTGACGTGAGGGAGCAAAGTAAATTTGATTGGTTTAACTAACTTTATTTCCACTGTGATTGGTCCAAATTTGACAAGCTGTCAACTGAATTTAATTCTCGTAACGCCCCTTGGATCAAAAACTCGAAAACTTAGCGCTTTTGGTTCATATATTCCGACGTACTGTTCATAAACTTGACTAGAAAGAAATGTATTTCAGTCTCAGAATTTACATCTGTGAAACACGGAATGTGTAAAATCTGTAGCACTTGAAGGTGGACTGATTTTTCGTCGCTCTCTCGCTTGAAATGAAGTACTTCAGCCGGTTGTTGTTGTTTTGAGCTAAAGGTCACTGGGGTTTCATCTCGCGTTGGTTTTCATGGCCTCTCTTTCCGAAGTAGAGAATGGTGTTAAACCATGCCGAATTTGCAAAACTTTCTGGAGCATTCAGACCAAGCTGCGACTGTATGGTTTTCCTTCCACTGAATTTTCTGGTTTCTGCGTAAAAAAGGTTTCAACATGGTTCAAGTGCAACTGGAATTTTTGTCTCCTTCCTCCACGCTAAAGTCGGACGCGAACGGTTGGTTTATTTTATAGTTAGTTATCACATTGTATTAAATCTTTATTTTGTAAAATGAATCGGTTTAAATTTACGTAGGACTAAATATTAAAAGTCTACTCGTGACTTTCTCCACCTTCAAAGACATTGACAGCGTATTTTGGTGACTTTATTGTACTTTCCGGAACAGCACTTGCCATCAGCTTTTTAATGTAATCATCGCTAGACTCAGTAACACCAGTTTGGTTTCCTTCCATATTAAATAAGAGAAAAGAAAAGTTGAAATTCTTGGGCTGACTGTTTTTCCTCGACGGAAACAATCAGAGGACAAATATCGACGCGGGCGGGGGTTATTGCGTGATACCTGTCCGGCAATTTAGATCACGTGACGTAAAGTAGCCAATAAAATCAATCAAAAATTAATGGGTGGGTTATAAGATCAGATATTTGTACTTGGATATTATCTGTTCCTCGAAGCCCACAGAAAACTGTGAGCCTCGAGGAACAGATCATGTCCACAGACAAATATTGAAGCATCTTTTCTCGTCAAATGGGGGCTATTGTTCATTTGTTACTCAACTAAATTAATTTTATTCATAGGACCAATAGCCTAAAATCCACTAAACCAGTAACCAAATAGCCGTACAAGTGTTGGGAGTATAACATTTGCTGGTAGTTACCTTCATCTTGTTTAAATTGATCTGTCGTTGACAGTATCTGCACTTCTCTAGTCGGTACATACATTCCTTTTCCAGGTGATCAGTAAGATCTGCCTTCTTCACCAGGACGCCACACTCAGGATGTACACAAGGTATTTTTAGGAATTCACAGGTGACAGTATGGTTCTGTGATGGGACAAAAATTAAAACACTTAATTTTCGACGAACCCTTTATTTGGCAAAGGCCGTTACTATTTCTGCTTAGATATCGGAAAATTGTCCTAACTAGGTTTCAAATTCTCGAGTTTTGATATGCTTTAATGTGACTGCGCTATGCAGTTGGTGAGTTCCTATGCGCCAAGTTAGCATCTGGCTGTGTGACCGAGCGATGCGGTTCCAGCTAAAGGCCCACATTTCACCATAGAGTCTCCAGTAGCCCAGTGGTTAGAGCGTCCGGCTAAATCATTCAGTATTCCTTATGATAATGAATATGTCCAGTCAGTTGTCAGTGGGAGGCGCGGTGGTCTCATGGTTAGTTCGTTCGACTCCGGAGCGAGCGGACTGGGTTCGAGCCATGGCCTGGGACATTGTGTTGTGTTCTTGGGCAAGACACTTTACTCTCACGGTGCCTCTCTCCACCCAGGTGTATAAATGGGTACCGGCGAATTTAATGCTGGGGGCTAGTCCTGTGATGGACTAGTATCCCATCCAGGGGGGAGTAGAAATGCTCCTAGTCGCTTCATGCTACAGGAACCGGGATAAGCTCCGGCCTGATGGGCCACTTGGCTCGTATGCAGACTTTACCTACCAGTCAGTTGTCAATACAGTGCAGATGCACATAAGGCGTCAAAACGTGGTTAGTACATTAGGACTCAGTTAGTGACCACCTCGACTTCGTTTCCTTTTAAGTGAGGCTAATGCGGGGAGTCTTTTTAAATGCAAATGACATTAATCTCTTTTCAATGATATTCTCTTGCATGAGCCTCAATTGCAAGCTAGTTCAATTTCACTACCGAGAACAGGAATATCTCCTATCGACACATATTCTTGGATTTGGAAGGAATGATCACTGACAGACATACAGTACCTCGAGATGTCTGACTTCTCCTTTCCACTTGCACCCATCTTCAACGAATGTGCAGTAAACAATGAGAGAGAGTATCTCCCTGCGCATAAAGTTGTCTGCAAAAACCTGGAAGAGAATGCGCAAAATCATAGAATCGCTGGGAACTAACAGCTGACCATACGATGAGCTTAGTGTGGGTAATTAAATGAGCACTGAAAGCATAGTTCGAGCGCCATCGCCGTGCATAATGGGTTGTCTTGGATTCTATTCTATTCTATGTTGTCATGTTAAGAGAAACCGACTGGATTATAGGTTTCTCGACAGCTAGAGCGAAAACAAACTCGTTCCCAGGACATCTCTCGTTCCCACCTTTCGCCTTTGCCCTGTTTTTGTCTGTTTTCAGTTCATGAATTAGCCGTTATATGCAACCACTCCAATCAACCTGACTCAAACAACAAAAAGAATAGGTCGTACCTCACTGGGTTGAAGTCGCTTCTGATCCTTTAAGCAAATCATTACCATTGATGCTGCATCCCTGATAAAAACAACGATCACATTCCAAATTGAATCATACATAGGAGGTACTAGAAGTTTGGCGTACCATGCGAATTATTTAAGTGTCTATACGGCCAACAGGGTTTTTATAGCTATGGTAGCTATATACTACTTAAAAAGGTATTCTAAGAAAAAAAATTGGATTCTGAGATTTTAACGCCCTAAGATCTAGCCTTAAAGTTCCCTCTTCAGCCACGCTCAGTGAAGTTGACCGTGAGTCAGTACAGAAGAGGGTCTGAGTTTCTGAATGGGTCGTGACGTCAAGTCAGGAATCACGAAATCCTTCTAGTTTAGGTAACTGTTGTTTCAGTAATGGTGAGGAGTTTTCCTCGACAAAAAACAAGCAAATTGAAGTCGGCAAAGCGATGCGGTCGTCAAGCAAGCAAAACAAAAGCATAAAGCTTTGAGATATTCCTGAAGTGACGTCATTCGTGACCAATCTATCATTACGCGGTCAACTTCATTGGGCGTGGCCAAGGCGAGAAATTTAAAGCTTGATTTTATGGCTAAAAGCATCGGAATTCACTTTTTTGGGTTTGAAGACATTTTTAGATGTTACAGAGATAATGAAAACCTAAAACAACCTTTTGGCCGTATGGACACTTTAACTTCCTTACAAGCAGAGTCGCTTCGATCTTGCTAGATAACTATCTAGGAGAGAGCTCTGCTTGCTGGTAATTATTAACTCGCTCAAGCTGTCATTTCGTCCAGTTTGCCGTAGCTCCTTGTGCCCCTTCAGAAGAATGGGAGATAAAATGAAAACATTACATCCCCCAGCAATGTACTCTATATCGAATCTCCCACAAAATAAACTGTATATACATGTAAGCTTTGTACTATTCCTTGATAGCTATCGATTGATCTTTAACCATCTTTGCGATGTAAACCGGGCCAGGATTGGACGGGACACATGATTCTTTCAGTCTATCGCTAGAGTTATCCTTAATCTGGAAGTGCATTCGGATTCCAACAACAAGAATTTTCTTAGAGAACCTGTGCTGAGGTCCGGTGCAATACGATATGGGAAGAGGGTCAATTTCATCCCGGGCGGATGGGGGGAATACTTAACAAAGTTCTATATGGGGAGGCTCCACCCCGAAGTCCAACCCCTTACCCTTTTCAGTATACTATTTTGGCAGAAAAGTCACCACTTTCAGATACCTTGCTAAGAAAGGTGCCCATTTCACATACTTTCACAACTGGCCCGCGTTATGAATAAATCGTCAAAAAATGAAGTGTCTTTTCCTTTTCATGTAGTGCATAATAAATGAAATGATACAGTCATAAGGTGTGTTTCGAACAATTTAAATTAGAGGCTCTAAATGACAGGTTTGCCTACCCTTTCATGTACTTCAACTCGAGAAATCTAAATCTTTCATTTACCTGAAGCGTGAAAAAGGTACCCCCTCCCCATATAAACAATTATAGGGAGTAGTCTCACCCCCCCCCCCGGAAAGTTCATGGACTGAATTACAAGAAAAACTAAAATAATAATGAACTTACTGAACAAGATTTATCAAACAGGATTGACAGTAAAAGTGGCCACAGCTTGTCTGCATAGCATCTCTCAATAGAAACTGACAGCAGATACAAATGTATTTCTCAGCAATAGCCTTCCTTGTCTGCTTTTGAAAGACGAAATCCAGGCATAGTGGTGTCAAATGCTTGTTAGCTCCCTTTTCGCCTGTTTCAGAACTTCGTGGATATATGCAACCCGCAGAACTCTATACCTTTAGATGGTCCTCCTGAGATCCCAAATCTTCAACAAGCCTGAATCGAAAAAAAATCATAAGGAAATCTCAGTTTGAGTAGTCAAGGATTCGCACGAAGTCTGTGCATATAGAAACCCTTATGAGGAAAGTGCTACAAGGTAAAAACTGAAAGACAAAACTGAGAGCAACATTCTTTTTCTGGTCCTCGAGAGTGACGCTGAATAAACACGATATGATAAGGCCGTGTGTTGAAAGAAATTACTTTTCGAGCGTTTGTAAAATATTTCACGAGTAAGCTGCGCTTTTCGATTTTATTTTATGTAAGTGATCTTTCACGTGTGGAGATATCATGATTTCGCGCGATAGTTCACCTGGTATTTCATTGGTGTTTATACAATTACACGGGATGAAGGGAGAATGTTCTCCCTTGGTGCTTTCCACAAGTTGTCCTGCATATTTTTTCGTTCGAGCAACTGTTTGCACTAATTAATTTCTATTTTTCTATCAGTTCTGAGAAATAGGAACAGCTTTTAGTGCTAAATTAGCCTTGCTTCCATATTTCACAATGTGTTTTAGTAGACAATTTATGAATTGCCTGTGAAAAAAGGCCGATAACCCGCCCACTGGGGTATGGGTGTAAGACGTATGCAGCTGGCCTGTTGGGCCAGAGGTTTTATTTAACAAAACTCAAAATGGCGGACGAAGATTTACTCTCGACTGACCCGAGTGTCCCACTGTCCAGGTAAAGAAGTTTTATCAGATTAATATCAATATCAATACAGAGTCTTTACTCATGCATTTTTTAGTTTTAATTGAGGGCAAAGGTATTTATATGAGCAACGCTATTTACGCCGCAAAATTGCACAAAATGCTTAAAAACCTTACTTTTTTTGTTCAATTTGCATATTGTTTTTCCATCAGACCAATAAAAGGAGAGATCAACAACTTTTTTTTCATTTTTTCGAGCAACTTTTGAGCAACCGTTTGGAAAATTGGGGGAAACTTTGTATGATCTCTCCAGCAACTTGAGGAACGCCTCAGTCGCCTCGAGTTACCGGTTTTCCTCTCTCGCGGAAAGGCTCGACAGGGGTTGGTACTCCCTTATATAAGCTACATAGGTATTTGTGACCTCAAAGACAATGCCGGGTTTTTGAGCGGCTTTGGACTGAAGTAAGGTCTTTTTTTTTTCACCCTGGCTTGGCAGTATTTTGTTCACAAAGAACTATTATTCTTTTGTCATCAACTTTGGCGGAATATTTGCAGCCCTTTTCGAATGCTAACGCACATGGAAACCTTTTTTGGTTAGCTGTGGTTATATTCGAGGTCTGAAAAAGGAATGGATTTTGCTCAGGTCTGAAATATGCTAGGTAAAGGTCTCAAGGTTCTTGCCTCAACACCCCAACCAAAAACTTTGGGGAGTGCCCCGCCCAGATTAAAGGAGCTTCTGGTAGTCTAGAAAGACTTTTGTTGCAGATATCGATCAAAATAACCGGATCAATATCAGTATCTGGGCAACTGCGCACCTACCCCTCCCCTAACCCAACATGTTATAATAAGTTAATAAGTTGGTGGATTAGGGGAGGGGTAGGTGCGCAGTTGCCCAGATACTGATATTGATCCAAATAACCTATGTCAGGAGTAATCAACCAGCCGACTAGTTTAAGAGCAGATACGAAATGTTTAATACAGCTAAGTACTTGTGCTGAAGTTATGGGTATTATCTCAGACTTTTACAACATCATTCGTATGGTCAAGCAAGGTATCTGTTTCAAGGCTCTCCTTTGTGACCCTTTGTGCTCTGACGAATGGCCGACGCTCGAAAATTTTCTCTCAAGAGAAGATGAGGCCGGTGTTTTTCTAGAAACGATGCAAAACGGGGCCTAACTCTCCTATGAACTTTATTTCCAAGTATAATTTTGAACTGTTTTATTGCGACAGAAATAACATTGTTTCTTTCCAAAACATGAAATGTTCTTTGAAATCCAAGGGTCTTGTCATTAATAATTTAGTTAGTTGATTATTAGCAGACGAAGAGCCACCCCCTGGACGATATTATTATTATCATCATTATTATCATTATTGCTGCGGAGCGAGCATAGCGAGCGAGCAGCAACATAATCAGGATTTAAGAAGAATATATAAAAAGGAGTACGAATTCTCCAACCTCGTTCCCAGGGTCTTCTCCCTGGCTTGGGGGCGGGACGGGTAAAGACCCTGGCATCGGCTGGTCACGTGTCCATCTTAC
>JAHPZR010016864.1:30000-47500 GCA_019787425.1 Platygyra sinensis | reverse complement strand
ACGAAATTAATGTTTCACGATCAAAAGCAAATCAAACGCTCAAAACGTTATCTCTTAAGTATCTCAAGGAAGAATCAGCGAAACCTGATCGAAACTGTTGTAAAATTGCGTTTAGAGAGATACATTCCTCAGCCTATACCAAGGGCCTAGCTTATCATAAGTTGTACGGTTGAACTGAATCCGTAAAGACGAGTAAAACCCAAACGTAACCTAAGGACCGCTCACAGCAAAAGGTAAAATTTCATATAAGTGTTAAAGGCCGCGAAACTTACTGTTTCAAATTACGAAGAAGATAATCTCAAATTCTTCCACAATTTCCAAAGGCACACCTTAAATACACTCACACTTAGAGGGGAATGGAGGGGGATTATAGCTCTCATTCCCAGCGTACATTTTCCCCAAACAGCCCAGTCAAATTTCACCTCTTCAGGCTCCTTCCGTAGAAGAGTGGGTGCTAGCTTTTTGTCGGTTGTTCCCACGATCTTTCAAGTGTTTTTTTCGAGATTCTTACCCCAATTCGTTAAGGAAAGAAAAAAAAACAGAGTCTACAAAGTGGTTTATTCGGTTGCCAGACATGACAGCAATTACTAACGAGAACAAGAAAGCACTTGTAGCAACTTCAGGAGATCAAGATTGGGGAATTAAACTAAACCACGTTAAGACATGTTGAGTCCTGAGTAAACGCCCTAATGGCAAATTAAAGCTTGCGTGTAAAGGAGAGCAGTAGCCTTACACCTGATACATCTTATTACATCTGCATGATGTATAGTTGGTTTATCGTTGTGTTTAGAGTACTGAAGCCTTCTCGATAATACATCATTCCTCCCTCCATTGTTGTGTAAATGGATCATGACAACCGAGTACGATCAATAATCAAACCCTTCCATATTTTGACAGGGTATCAAAAAATCCCGAAAGAAAATAATCAAAGATGCAAGTTTACTATCATAAACATAAGCAACGTAGTTCTCGAAAGAATCTGTCACCCCAATGTTCCATATTATTCAGCCAATCTACAATCCGACAATGATCAGCAAAATGTGCAAAATAATAATTTAAGTTAAAAAATTGTTATATATTCTTATTAATGCAGCTAAGTATACACTAGAGAAAGACACACACACAGCCATGCGTCATTACCTTTTCACTCCTCTTCACCGGCGACACCGATTTGAATGAGCAATAACAAATTCAAAGAGGTTCTGCGTGGATCAAATAGGAAAGAAGAAAGTGTAAGTAAATTTCACTTTCCTTTGACATACAGTAATTATCTCTAATTATAAAAAAGAGAAACAGATAATGTATGAGATGGAGATTGCAATATCGAACGTGACCTATTATCAGGAGGCCATTAGTCTACTGCTACATGTACTGCGTAAACTGAATGTATCACTATCTGTCTGTTTGCTAGTGTTATAAAAAGAACAATAACAATTATGGCATAAAACGTCTGACTGGTGCTCGATACTGTTCAATGTATTTAAAGCGTTCTTCTTAGCTAACATTCCACGTAACGCAGAGTGTGGTCTCAACTGTCAGATTGAATTTGACTTCTAGGTTATGGGCTTAGCTTTATAATAGCTTAGCTTCAGTAATGCTTCAATCAACGAAAAATTGAAGTAAGCGTATCATTATTTTGAAACGTCCAAAAAAGAACACTATTGAAACGATTAGAGTTGATGAGAGTCACTGATCATGGAAGCTATAGCTTTACCGCAGATGCTTTATTCAGTTAAAACGGCTGTGACAATAATAATGATCACTGTAGATTGCATTTAAGATTCACTGAGTCTAAGATAATCACGGTAAAATTCTGAAATCAATGAATCATAAACGTAAGTTTTGCACTGTACTTCTACAAGCACCAAATGATGTTAAAAGGAATTCCGTCTGCCGAAATTAAAATCAGTTTGTTAAAAACTTTAGTATGTCTTCCCTCATTACGTGTGGTACAGCAGGTACCGAATATAAACGAGCACTGTTTTAATTCTGGTCTTCGATAGCAAAGAGGAAGCCTCTTTACCACGTCTACGTCGTACTATAGAGAGTACTGTCTAGTAAAAGCCCGTATAAACTGAGCGAGGCAGCAATGCAATGCCGTGAATAACTGACCTGAAATCGGCCTTATCACAGTTTTCGGCGCCATCTTGACGGGTAGGCAAAGCGGTTAGAAATGACAGTGTTTGTAGTAAAAAAAATTAGAAGAAGCATCGGTATTTTATCTAAACTAAGACATTATATAGATCTTGATATCCTGTTAAAACTATATTATGCCTTAATTTATCCCGGCTTTTTTGATCTATGGCATCATCATATGGCGCAACACGTATGAATCAACACTTAAACCAATATTTATACTTCAAAAGAAAGCCTTGCGTACTATCACTTTTTCTCAATATGATAGCCCTTCGAGCCCCTTATTTAAATCTCTCCAGGTAATCAAATTTTATGATCTTGTCACATTTCATATTGCTACATTCATGTATAAATTTCATAATCAGCTCCTACCTACTGCCTTTTATTCATTTTTCACTAAAGTAACCAATATTCATAAATATAATACTAGACTTGCAGCAAAACAATCTTATTATCTTCCTTTTGTTAGAACTAATTGCAGTAAGTTTAATATTCGGTTTCAGGGTCCCTCCTTATGGAATTGTATTGATAAAGACATAAAATTATCATCCAAAGCAATGTTTAAGACAAAAAATTCAAGCCCAATATTAAAAAAAATACTAGCTTCGCCTCAATTCAATATATTTAAGGCTGTTTTGTTCTATCTTTTAATTCGTTATTGTTTTTATATCTCTCCTATAATACTTTACCCTTTATATTTCAATGTCTTAGTTTACTATTACTTCTATTTTCTTTTTTTTTGTGATGTTTATGTTTGCGTATGTGTGTCCGACCTAAATTATCCTAAACAAATTGTGATACTGGCTGCCTGCCCCTTTTTAACTTCCTAGTTATTTCAGGCAGCCAGACCCCCTATATCTATCTCTCTCTATTTGAATAATTTATTTGCATGTAAGTAAGTTTATGGGGTAAATAAAATTGTTGTTGTTGTTGTTGTTGTTGTTGTTGTATGGGAATCCGATGGCAAATAACTTTTTTCCAAAATTGAATTTATGAATCGCAACGTTAAAATACTAAGTAGAAAATTGTATTCACCAAGTTTGAAGAATGTAGGTTGGATAGAAGACGCTCAGTTTAATTTTTCCAATTTTTCATACATTTGTATGTAATCTTTTTCCCGAGCCGCCCCTTCTAACCCACCTCGTTCCCAAGGTCTCTCAATCTGACCGCCCTCTGAGGCGAGCGAACGAGGTTGCCTTCTACCATGCCAAATTTAGAGAGTGCTGATGGGGGTATCTAGTTATCAGCTAACTACTAATTTTCCGGCCAGTTGTCAGTTGACTACTATTTTTTGGCCAATTGTCAGTGAAACTACTAACTCAAGGTAATTATTTACTTTCATTTTACAGCAAAAACATATTGCACCATAACTTGAATTTTCTTTACTTCAGCACGCCATTCAGTTTTGGGGGTCGGACTTCTACTAAAACCAAGGTATAAATTATATGAATTTGCACTACCTTCACCCCTAGTGTGAGTTATAAGGCAGAGACATTAAAGGAAATAATGTATTTATCTAACCGAGGGTACGTGATAGCTATCAACTAATTTTCGCTATAACTGCAATTGAAATATAGCCATCAAATAATGTTGATCTCATAAATCGACGTACAAAAGCACGTACTGCTCTTCCCGACCTGGTCATGCATGTCTTGCACACTACTTCAAACTCAACTTCATCGTCTCTTTTCGTGTCTGAATCGGTCTCGTACCCTGTCTCCTCTGTCTCATCTTGTCACTGTATGTCCTTTACCTACACTTCGGGAACATCAAGATCGTTTACGAAAGTTTAACTGACTGCTTGCAGCTCATCAATGCCAGGGGATGATCTGACTATGCTCTATGGTTTAAGTGACAGGACTGGGCGTTGATGAGTCGTCAGGAGTTGCTGGCTCCATATTAAACTCCACATAGGAATGTTCTGTTACAATTCTAAATTTTCATCCTTTTTTTTCGATCCTCTCTAATCTGAACTGAACAGCTTTAAATCAAACGAGACGAGTTAGAACTTTTCCACTTGTTCTTTAATTCCCGTAAAGTCGATTAAATGCCTGCAAGCTTTCTCCATTGTGTTGTGTTTATCCATGCATGTCGAATGGTGCTCGACCTCTGTGTCGTTCGAATAATAATAATAATAATAATAATAATAATAATAATAATAATAATAATAAAACTAATACTAATACTAATACTAATACTAAAACTAATACTAATACTAATACTAATACTAATACTAATACTAATACTAATACTAATACTAATACTAATACTAATAAGAATAATAACAATAATAATAATAATAATAATGACTTGATTAACGTGTCAGTCAAAATCTAAAATATAATCTGAGGACCGTCATCTAAAAAGTACAGAAACGAATAAATATTAAAAAAAATGAGACTAGAAGCTACTAGGAATAGAATTAAAAACTACTAATAAAAACTCACAGAGCTCTAATTCTAATTATAAAAATTCTTAAAAATCTGCAATTAATAATGTGCGATCAGCCTTGGTCATCATCTCGATAAAAACTCAGGATAACTCAGTTTGACCACGCCACTCGACGCCATCGCGGAGATCATGGTAAATGCTCCCTCGTGCCTGGTACGATGTCACTGGGTCACGCAGCGGGACAGGTAATTCGCCTAATTCAATAAATATGTCACTGGGTCACGAGGGAGGGACAGGTAATTCGCCTAATTCATAACCTGCGATCATACCCTCATTCCCTGTATTTTCGTTCTCCCTTTTAAAGAAAAAAATTCCTGATCCCAGGTTACCTAATTCAGTAAATATGTCACTGGGTCACGCAGCTGGGCAGGTAAATATCACGAAATAGCTTCGCTGCCAGGAAAAAACTTTGTTCCTTTTATTAACAACAATCGTATTCGATAAAATAATAAATAGAATGTCATTTAAATGTTAACTGATTTCATTTATCAGTTAACTACTATTTTTTGGGCCACCTTCAATTTACAGACAAATGTATGGAAAATTAGAAAAATTAATTGAACGCGTTCTAGCCAAACTACATCCTTCAATTTTGGTGAATACAATCTTCAGCTCAGTATTTTAACGTTGCGATTCATAAATTGCGTAAAATTCAATTCTGGAAAAAGTTATTTGCCATCGGATTTTCATACAAACACTGCACAGTAACTTCTGACCGCTTTGCCTACCCGTCAAGATGGCGTCGAAAACCGTTTATGTGAATACTAAAGATAAACTTGTTATGTTTTCAGGAAGGTACAGCCGGAACGGGTATCAAGCTACACTAATTGTGTATACACTGATGTCTCTCTACGTACCACGGTGGCCCCCAACTGTCACGGCAAAACACAATTCGTCGCGGCAAAATAAAATTTGTCACGAAAAAATCTGCAATATACAATTCGAAACAACAAATTCAAATTACTCCCGGTCCCGGCAAACTGCAAATACTCACGGCAAAAACAAAAACAATTATTGCAATTCAAAATTCATCACGGCAAGAGCAAAACGCTCACGGCAAAAGCAAAACGCTCACGGCAAAAGCAAAACACTCACGGCAAAAGCAAAAAAACTCACTTGCTCGGCACCTGCTCACGGCAAAAGCAAAATCAAATTAAGAATGGCGGTCAGCGGTTGTCCAAGTAGGTGGTGTAGCGCTTCACAATCAACACGACGTAGATTTCCCGCCTATTTTTCGCGGTTTATTGTCTGTAATGTCGATACTTGAAATCCAGAACCATGTTTTTCTTTAATTGTGGAATTAGCATCAACCTAGCAGATAAATTTTGCAGTAGGTAAATTTTTATAAAGACAATTTTTTATATAAAGAAGAAATATAGTGGTATTCCGTTATATATTTCGTTTGCCAGCCTGACTGACCATGGTCTACGCTATAGAGCGAGCTTCCAGATAATTTGTGAAGGTTGACAAATAGATGAAATGGAAAACGTTTTCCTAAAACCACATCAAAGGTGAAAAATACCTTGTAAACTGCTCCTAAATTTTAATTAAAGTGACTATGAACCACTGAACTTGGAAAATGTATCGTCTGCAAACGGTGGCAATTTCGAGGTCACGGCACTGAGTTTTTAATCCAAAGGTAATATTTCATTTGTATATCGAGCTAGAGAGCAACTTTTGTTACAATTCAGGTTACTCAGTGACATTGTTAAGAAAAAGCCCCTAGTCAACAGTTTGAACGAAAAGTCTAACAAAAACCCAAGGAAGGAAAGAGTTAAATTCGCCCTCATACCTGCAACTTGAAAAATGCCCATGCTGTTTTCCGAGTTAAAAATATAAGCTGGTTATCTGTAAAAGAAACACTCGAAATTAAAATTTCACTGTAAATAGGCCAATTTCGATATATTAAAATTCAGGCTCTGGAGAATCACGTCAGAGTTTGCCTCGTGCCGGGGCTTAAGTCTATTGTGTTAGGCTGAATTTTAATATATCAAAATTGGTCTATTACGATAGTTGTTTTTGGGTTTCACTCTCCTCCTTCCAACAAAGCATGTCTGACATGTAGGAAACATAAGAGTGGTTTGCATACGCAACTCTTAAACAACAACACGGAACAACTTTGTTGACCCTTATACTTGAGAAAATTTAAGTTAACATGAAATAAAAATTAAAACTAAAAGGGTGTTGGCTTCCTACCACCGTTTTCGTTGATACGCGATGGAAAACAAAACACTCGCGAAAACGTTTCCAAAATTTCCGTCAGTCTTGCGTGTTATCGACAGATCGGATCGAAATCCACCAATCACAGCCATTAGTGTGACCTTCAGAACTTCTTTACGTCATGCTAGAGGGCTGTGATTGGTGGATTTTGATCCGATCTGTCGATAACTTGTATAATTGACGGAAATTTTGGAAACGTTTCCGCGGATGTTTTGTTTTCGAAAGTCGCGTATCAACGAAAACGGTGGTAAAATAACTAGAAAGTTAACAAGGCTAGGAAGCAGCGGTCTCTCTTCGTCGCGCAACTGTTATCACGTGAAACTTCAGCTGGCCTTTGACGTCGCATGAAGTCACGTGCATGTGACGTGCAGCTTGTTTAAGGTGAAAGTTCGAGTGTTTCATCAGGTTTAATAGTTAGTCATTATTGCTTTGATGATAGTCGAATGGTCCTGTAAAACTATGGGTAACAGTGCTACGGTTTTGTAACGCAAGGAAAGGCAGAGCTGAATTTCCACAAACTGCCAGGTTTGATTGTACTCAGCTCTAAAGCCAGACCTAATTTAAGACAGTTTATTCATGATATAGTTTAATAGGACTCGGAGTTTTTAATAAGCTATGATGATTTTCTGGCGGACCATCGTAATTCCCTTAGATTCATTCTTTTCGCTGCTGGTTTCTCGACTTCCACATTAATTATTTAAATTTCGTTAAGTCACGAATACATTTCGACAAAGTGATGCTGACTCCAAATGAAATTCATTGCCAAAACAGAGCGATATCAAAATTCTAAGATTCCAAGATTCTAAAAGAGCTTGTTGTTAAACGTTGGACAGGTGTTAAAGTCACGTACCAACAGTTCTAGATGGTCCTCACCAAATTATGGACAAAGCTACGGGAATATTCAGGCATGAATATTTCAAGGGTCACGTATTGTCATCGTAATGGATCTTGCTGTCACATGTTTTGAAATTGTTGTTGATGGAAGTTGCATATTAAATATTGTATTTTATTGCAATTTTGCTCAAAAATTGTTGTTTTCTCCTGCTTATTCGGTCACCGTATGAGTGGTACGTTTATTATCCGTTTTGTTTCCGATAGCCAGCATTACGCTGTAACCCAAACTGGGCAACTTGCTATTTACTAAAAAATATGCTTACCAAGCGTCTTCTTACGCAGTTACGCAGTTAAGTTCTGTTCGTTCAGTTACGTAGGATTCCAGGGATTTTGGCCGCGATTTCCCGCCTTTTTTATCATACAAACACTTAACAATTTTGCTGATTCGGACAAGACTGGGTTAAAGTCTTAGTCAGAACGAAAAAATGATGTGAAGCATAATAATTTACGGCACGGTAGACACTCTGATCATACTCCGTGTAGTTACCAGTTAAACACGATAACAATTAATTCACAACACAAAGAACGATTATAAATCATGAGAAACTGCACTGTCGCTTTTTAGCTGCATCAGAACGTAACCGTTGCGAGACAGAGTCATGATGTCTCGTCTAATCTCGCTAAATGGCAAAACTTCATGAAGAGGACATTCCCAGTGGCCGATGATGTCAGCCGGATGCTATCCGGCAGAGAACTGAGTGACACAGCAATTTCATTTTGCACATTACCGCTGAATTCCGCCCACTCTTTAATGTTACATGTAACTGGGCAGAGGCAGATCTGATCAGTACATTCTAATATATTTACCTTGCACTCGCTATGCGTTCGATTTTACGCCATAACCTTGTCTGACAGTGGCCACCATTTTGACTGGAGCTTTAAATTTACAAAGCGGCCCCTTCTCAGGTTTATGACCAACAGTCACGCAACTTGAGGCCCTTAACACCTTAATACACTCTTTCTTTTTTTATATGGGAATGTGTTTTATGAGAATACCGAGGCTGAAATTTGCCAAACTATTAAGAATATTTTAGGCGGAATAAACTCGAGGCTGATATTTTGAAAAGAATATAATTTTGTGTGTTGAAAATTTGTAAATACAAAACAGTTCTGTTTAAAACTAAACCGTATATAATTCTTTTTTTCTAAACGTCAAAAATGGCTATAAAGCAACTAAAACAGCACTAGCCTTATGTTCGATGCAAGTGACATTTCTGCCAGAAGTTACGTTTGTGAAATCACGCCATCATGCCCGCGGGCGGGCTCCAAAATTACTTCAAACACCGTATCCAGACATGCGAGTAAGCAACACGTCAGACACGTTCATGGTAAATGTGATATTTTGTCCCTAAAAAGCAAATACTTGGAGACTTAAAAACAAATCTTGTAATAGAAATGAGCCAAAACAATACACTAACACATGGCAAATTATATAGGTGTCAAACTCGACGAAGCAACACGCAGATAACAGCGGAAATCATGCAGACCTATGACCTCCTATAATTTGCTTTAGCACGATCTAACGGCTCTAGTTTTCTCCTAATAACACAATACGAAATGCCCTTCATAAAGGTGTAGCGACAAAAAGGTCGAAAGACCGAAAAATAAACGGCAAATGTACAAATTGCACTAACCGTAAGAGTCGTGTTTGGCCTGTCTATTTTATTTACCATCAAAAAAGAAAATGTTGGGCTCAGCTTTATGTCATTTTTAATTATGAGTTTATTATTTTCATTTTTATCTATATAGTTTTTTATATATTTTATTATTATTTATTTTATATTCCGCCGTCCGCCGTCCCCCGTCCGCTTCCTCACATTACAGAGTCCAGAGAGCAGATATTTTCGTGCGTCACATTTTTCATAATTGACTAAATTAAAACTGTGATGTCATTACCATCTACTACTTCTATTACTTTTCAATATTTGAGAGGAGTCGATCACCGACCTTGAGATCTTAAACTGAACTGCAAAAGGGACTGGAATTGGCCAACAATTGCAGTAACGTTTCCATGATATGTCCAGTGAAGGATAAGGGAATGCCCGAAACATCCTGCTCTTAACATGACAGCTGTGATTTTAGAATTATACACGTGGTCTGTTTTGTTTAAGACAAAAATACTAATTAACTACTTGAGATAAGCGGACACCTTTTTTAACAAAAGGCTCCTATCCGTCCGTGACAATTGTTTTTGCGTTGAATTTCCCAGTGTGATTATACCTAAATTTGTATAATTTCGGCAATAAGTCTCACTAGCTTCACTCATAGCCGTTTAATCTGACTGATGATCAAGTCGACGGCCGCGTAAAAACTTGTTTCCACATATCAAATATTGACTGAATTTTCAAAGTTAGTACTTGTTCCACGCGACATGACGTATCCCCGGCATAGCTCACTGCTTTATTACGACAATCATGTGAGTATTGTGACACACATGATGGTTACTGGTTTCACGGGACTCCAAGGGTTAACTCTATTTTCAGAGTCGTTTACTGGTAGAAGAACAAAGGTAGCCCCAAGCTCCATGTGCATGTCTAGGCCTTCAATTAAGTGTGCTTACACCGAGATTGACAGGCCCGTTCTCTAGTTAACTATCAAACATGTGCCATTATTAGACTGACCCCTCTAGACTGTATGAGAAATATTTATGTCGCTCGGGAACATAATAAATTACAAAGTTCTCTTTTGAACTCGCGGAATTTAATGCAGTTATGGCCGGGCCTTTTATGAGAATAAAGGATATTTCGATCCCACACCTTATTATTAGCTACGGTATAGTACTATGGTTTGGACTTATACTGTAGTTACATGATTGTATTTAGTTTATTGACCAAGCAGCATGTGTTAACTAGATCAGACTGAAATTGCCTCAAAGAGAAACCTCTCAGTATCTCTCTTTTGTAGTTTGTTTGTCCCTTTGGCTCGTTTCAGTGTGGGAAAGAACTATTTGCGGGTTACGTAATAAACGAGATGCTTCCCTCTGTCCGAGATCTGCACCGTGCACAGCTTTGTGACTGTCACGTGAAATCACTGTTACGGGAACAAACACCCCCATAAAGCTACGTGCTAACAGCAAACATTTCAGTTCAGATAGTTTAAAGTACAGGCAAGAGGTACAGGATATTCCAACCTGTTTTACCATTTTTACATTCTGCAGTTCCTTTCATTCAAGAATAATTTTCCTGTGTCGAATGTGTCGTGCTTATTTAAAGTCTGGAAAAAATCCATTAACTTTAAGACTTACTGGACTGATGATGCTTAAATGTTTCCTCTTGATTTCCCTAGGTTTGTAATAGCTTTACAGTAGAATATTCTACTTGATCTGTGCAAAAAATTGAGTGACCAATTGTGGACACAATCAGTGTATCATAATCTCCTCTGGTCAGATGTCTCTCACGCGAGATTCTTACCCATCGATTAATCAGTCGATTTAAACAAAGTCCAAGAAACGTTCATAGCAATTAAGAGGGAGTTTCCGACAAAATCTCTGAAGTGTGTTCAATTTTAAATTTAACATTCAAAGTTTCCATCCATGCTTCGCTTTACACTCTAATTTCTCTAATAATTAGAGAAGTTAGAGTGTAAAGCGAAGCATGGAATAACTACTATACTGTGTTGGCAATGATTAGCTCACAAGTTTTACTTGTGAGTTGTAGTGGAGTCATCAACAAGTACCACCAATGAGAGTCAGAGTCCCCTCTTTTGAAGCCCCTGCTTTAAATACTGAGCGATAGAGGTACGCGAGGAATTCATGATGAAGACAAACATTTACCCGTGAACTTTCCATGCAATATATGCATATATATATAAATCCTACCTTTACTACAGAATGTCCTTTTCCTATAAACAGTTTTCTCTTTATTGCACTATTTTAAAAATATTCCACGTGTAAGAGTAGACATCAAAACCCCGGATTAAAGGCAATTGCATGATAATGATATACAGCAGCCGGAACAAACAGTACATTTTGTAATCGTCTCAATCTTCCTATGCAATCTATGTTTACGAATCTGATCTCACCGTGACTCCAGAAGAGAAAGCTATCTGCCATAAGCAAGATAAGCTTTGCTATTAAATGACAAGGTTGCACTGGCAAAGTCTCCCATCCTCATGTCCTACCTTCTTTTCACGGTGATTTGTTTGGTGGAAACACGAGTTACGATCATTTCAAGTACAATCCAGTAACAGCTCAAAACCATCTGCAAAACGGCAAGCTTAGAACATTTCGTGCAGGAATCCATGACTGAATATTCATCATGAGAATTAAACCTCTAATCGATTTGCGAAATCCGGTACACAGCCAAGCGCAAAAAGCGGCCGCAAACCGCGATATCTTTCAGTCAGCCTTGCGCGTTTTCAAAATGTGACGTTTCAAACAAATGAAGTCATTCCGATTTTGACCACATGTCAGTTCATTCACCCAACAAACGAGCGAAGACATCCTTCGAAATGTGCATGTTTACACCGAGATTATTGATACGTATAGTTCAGGGCTTCCCATGATGCTTTGGCATATTTGCGATCACCACCACGTTTCGCGCGTAAAATGCCTTGATTTGGTGTCCAATTTTTGACTTTGTTTCGACTTCTTGGTGAGTGTTTTTGTTTTCCATGTGTTCTTTACGTTTTCAATTACCGCCTTAACCGTTCTTGATCAATAGTCATTGCTTATATTATTTCATTCAGGGCGATGTTTTTGTGCAACATGCCGTGAAGTTGTTTCAATGTAAGCGGGAAAATATCAGAACACACCAGCTTTTACCTAGTGTTTGTGAATACATTTGAGCAATGAAGCGTTAAATCTGTAGTATAAAGATCAGTGAGCAATATGCGCTGAAATGTATTCTAATGGACTCGGGTTTAATGATGTTAATAGTAAACTGGCGGTTAAAATTTACATTAAAATGTCGCCAAGCGGTCATTGCGCTGTCTGCTCTTGTTCCGGTTTTCGAGGGAATCATTATTGAAGGACGCAATGTTTTTGGCCCATTTCGAATTTCGACCATTTTATTACTTATCTCCACTTGAAATAGCCTCTTCCAGGCGTTCAGTTAATCAGGGTGCAACGCAGAAAACAGCGCGCGAAAAAAATAAAAAAAAAGCGCGGTGAGAGGAAGCGAGGGAACGCCTGTGGGCAAACTTAACAAAAGGTCGTTCCGGTATACCAGGATCTGGTATACCCCATGATCTAGGTATGATTTGAACAGATTTTTGTCACACACGCGAACATTACGACAGCATGCAGATGAGGATATACGAGAGGGCGGCGGTTCAGAAAAGAGTTTTCTGAACCGCCGCCCTCTCGTATATCCTCATCTGCATGCTGACGTAATGTTCGCGTGTGTGACAAAAATCTGTTCAAATCATACCTAGATCATGGGGGTTATACCAGATCCTGGTATACCGGAACGACCTTTTGTTAAGTTTGCCCACAGGCGTTCCCTCGCTTCCTCTCACCGCGCTTTTTTTTTATTTTTTTCGCGCGCTGTTTTCTGCGTTGCACCCTGATTAACTGAACGCCTGGAAGAGGCTATTTCAAGTGGAGATAAGTAATAAAATGGTCGAAATTCGAAATGGGCCAAAAACATTGCGTCCTTCAATAATGATTCCCTCGAAAACCGGAACAAGAGCAGACAGCGCAATGACCGCTTGGCGACATTTTAATGTAAATTTTAACCGCCAGTTTACTATTAACATCATTAAACCCGAGTCCATTAGAATACATTTCAGCGCATATTGCTCACTGATCTTTATACTACAGATTTAACGCTTCATTGCTCAAATGTATTCACAAACACTAGGTAAAAGCTGGTGTGTTCTGATATTTTCCCGCTTACATTGAAACAACTTCACGGCATGTTGCACAAAAACATCGCCCTGAATGAAATAATATAAGCAATGACTATTGATCAAGAACGGTTAAGGCGGTAATTGAAAACGTAAAGAACACATGGAAAACAAAAACACTCACCAAGAAGTCGAAACAAAGTCAAAAATTGGACACCAAATCAAGGCATTTTACGCGCGAAACGTGGTGGTGATCGCAAATATGCCAAAGCATCATGGGAAGCCCTGAACTATACGTATCAATAATCTCGGTGTAAACATGCACATTTCGAAGGATGTCTTCGCTCGTTTGTTGGGTGAATGAACTGACATGTGGTCAAAATCGGAATGACTTCATTTGTTTGAAACGTCACATTTTGAAAACGCGCAAGGCTGACTGAAAGATATCGCGGTTTGCGGCCGCTTTTTGCGCTTGGCTGTGTACCGGATTTCGCAAATCGATTAGAGGTTTAATTCTCATGATGAATATTCAGTCATGGATTCCTGCACGAAATGTTCTAAGCTTGCCGTTTTGCAGATGGTTTTGAGCTGTTACTGGATTGTACTTGAAATGATCGTAACTCGTGTTTCCACCAAACAAATCACCGTGAAAAGAAGGTAGGACATGAGGATGGGAGACTTTGCCAGTGCAACCTTGTCATTTAATAGCAAAGCTTATCTTGCTTATGGCAGATAGCTTTCTCTTCTGGAGTCACGGTGAGATCAGATTCGTAAACATAGATTGCATAGGAAGATTGAGACGATTACAAAATGTACTGTTTGTTCCGGCTGCTGTATATCATTATCATGCAATTGCCTTTAATCCGGGGTTTTGATGTCTACTCTTACACGTGGAATATTTTTAAAATAGTGCAATAAAGAGAAAACTGTTTATAGGAAAAGGACATTCTGTAGTAAAGGTAGGATTTATATATATATGCATATATTGCATGGAAAGTTCACGGGTAAATGTTTGTCTTCATCATGAATTCCTCGCGTACCTCTATCGCTCAGTATTTAAAGCAGGGGCTTCAAAAGAGGGGACTCTGACTCTCATTGGTGGTACTTGTTGATGACTCCACTACAACTCACAAGTAAAACTTGTGAGCTAATCATTGCCAACACAGTATAGTAGTTATTCCATGCTTCGCTTTACACTCTAACTTCTCTAATTATTAGAGAAATTAGAGTGTAAAGCGAAGCATGGATGGAAACTTTGAATGTTAAATTTAAAATTGAACACACTTCAGAGATTTTGTCGGAAACTCCCTCTTAATTGCTATGAACGTTTCTTGGACTTTGTTTAAATCGACTGATTAATCGATGGGTAAGAATCTCGCGTGAGAGACATCTGACCAGAGGAGATTATGATACACTGATTGTGTCCACAATTGGTCACTCAATTTTTTGCACAGATCAAGTAGAATATTCTACTGTAAAGCTATTACAAACCTAGGGAAATCAAGAGGAAACATTTAAGCATCATCAGTCCAGTAAGTCTTAAAGTTAATGGATTTTTTCCAGACTTTAAATAAGCACGACACATTCGACACAGGAAAATTATTCTTGAATGAAAGGAACTGCAGAATGTAAAAATGGTAAAACAGGTTGGAATATCCTGTACCTCTTGCCTGTACTTTAAACTATCTGAACTGAAATGTTTGCTGTTAGCACGTAGCTTTATGGGGGTGTTTGTTCCCGTAACAGTGATTTCACGTGACAGTCACAAAGCTGTGCACGGTGCAGATCTCGGACAGAGGGAAGCATCTCGTTTATTACGTAACCCGCAAATAGTTCTTTCCCACACTGAAACGAGCCAAAGGGACAAACAAACTACAAAAGAGAGATACTGAGAGGTTTCTCTTTGAGGCAATTTCAGTCTGATCTAGTTAACACATGCTGCTTGGTCAATAAACTAAATACAATCATGTAACTACAGTATAAGTCCAAACCATAGTACTATACCGTAGCTAATAATAAGGTGTGGGATCGAAATATCCTTTATTCTCATAAAAGGCCCGGCCATAACTGCATTAAATTCCGCGAGTTCAAAAGAGAACTTTGTAATTTATTATGTTCCCGAGCGACATAAATATTTCTCATACAGTCTAGAGGGGTCAGTCTAATAATGGCACATGTTTGATAGTTAACTAGAGAACGGGCCTGTCAATCTCGGTGTAAGCACACTTAATTGAAGGCCTAGACATGCACATGGAGCTTGGGGCTACCTTTGTTCTTCTACCAGTAAACGACTCTGAAAATAGAGTTAACCCTTGGAGTCCCGTGAAACCAGTAACCATCATGTGTGTCACAATACTCACATGATTGTCGTAATAAAGCAGTGAGCTATGCCGGGGATACGTCATGTCGCGTGGAACAAGTACTAACTTTGAAAATTCAGTCAATATTTGATATGTGGAAACAAGTTTTTACGCGGCCGTCGACTTGATCATCAGTCAGATTAAACGGCTATGAGTGAAGCTAGTGAGACTTATTGCCGAAATTATACAAATTTAGGTATAATCACACTGGGAAATTCAACGCAAAAACAATTGTCACGGACGGATAGGAGCCTTTTGTTAAAAAAGGTGTCCGCTTATCTCAAGTAGTTAATTAGTATTTTTGTCTTAAACAAAACAGACCACGTGTATAATTCTAAAATCACAGCTGTCATGTTAAGAGCAGGATGTTTCGGGCATTCCCTTATCCTTCACTGGACATATCATGGAAACGTTACTGCAATTGTTGGCCAATTCCAGTCCCTTTTGCAGTTCAGTTTAAGATCTCAAGGTCGGTGATCGACTCCTCTCAAATATTGAAAAGTAATAGAAGTAGTAGATGGTAATGACATCACAGTTTTAATTTAGTCAATTATGAAAAATGTGACGCACGAAAATATCTGCTCTCTGGACTCTGTAATGTGAGGAAGCGGACGGGGGACGGCGGACGGCGGAATATAAAATAAATAATAATAAAATATATAAAAAACTATATAGATAAAAATGAAAATAATAAACTCATAATTAAAAATGACATAAAGCTGAGCCCAACATTTTCTTTTTTGATGGTAAATAAAATAGACAGGCCAAACACGACTCTTACGGTTAGTGCAATTTGTACATTTGCCGTTTATTTTTCGGTCTTTCGACCTTTTTGTCGCTACACCTTTATGAAGGGCATTTCGTATTGTGTTATTAGGAGAAAACTAGAGCCGTTAGATCGTGCTAAAGCAAATTATAGGAGGTCATAGGTCTGCATGATTTCCGCTGTTATCTGCGTGTTGCTTCGTCGAGTTTGACACCTATATAATTTGCCATGTGTTAGTGTATTGTTTTGGCTCATTTCTATTACAAGATTTGTTTTTAAGTCTCCAAGTATTTGCTTTTTAGGGACAAAATATCACATTTACCATGAACGTGTCTGACGTGTTGCTTACTCGCATGTCTGGATACGGTGTTTGAAGTAATTTTGGAGCCCGCCCGCGGGCATGATGGCGTGATTTCACAAACGTAACTTCTGGCAGAAATGTCACTTGCATCGAACATAAGGCTAGTGCTGTTTTAGTTGCTTTATAGCCATTTTTGACGTTTAGAAAAAAAGAATTATATACGGTTTAGTTTTAAACAGAACTGTTTTGTATTTACAAATTTTCAACACACAAAATTATATTCTTTTCAAAATATCAGCCTCGAGTTTATTCCGCCTAAAATATTCTTAATAGTTTGGCAAATTTCAGCCTCGGTATTCTCATAAAACACATTCCCATATAAAAAAAGAAAGAGTGTATTAAGGTGTTAAGGGCCTCAAGTTGCGTGACTGTTGGTCATAAACCTGAGAAGGGGCCGCTTTGTAAATTTAAAGCTCCAGTCAAAATGGTGGCCACTGTCAGACAAGGTTATGGCGTAAAATCGAACGCATAGCGAGTGCAAGGTAAATATATTAGAATGTACTGATCAGATCTGCCTCTGCCCAG
>JAHPZR010016864.1:20000-25000 GCA_019787425.1 Platygyra sinensis | reverse complement strand
CTTGAGTTAGTAGTTTCACTGACAATTGGCCAAAAAATAGTAGTCAACTGACAACTGGCCGGAAAATTAGTAGTTAGCTGATAACTAGATACCCCCATCAGCACTCTCTAAATTTGGCATGGTAGAAGGCAACCTCGTTCGCTCGCCTCAGAGGGCGGTCAGATTGAGAGACCTTGGGAACGAGGTGGGTTAGAAGGGGCGGCTCGGGAAAAAGATTACATACAAATGTATGAAAAATTGGAAAAATTAAACTGAGCGTCTTCTATCCAACCTACATTCTTCAAACTTGGTGAATACAATTTTCTACTTAGTATTTTAACGTTGCGATTCATAAATTCAATTTTGGAAAAAAGTTATTTGCCATCGGATTCCCATACAACAACAACAACAACAACAACAACAACAATTTTATTTACCCCATAAACTTACTTACATGCAAATAAATTATTCAAATAGAGAGAGATAGATATAGGGGGTCTGGCTGCCTGAAATAACTAGGAAGTTAAAAGGGGCAGGCAGCCAGTATCACAATTTGTTTAGGATAATTTAGGTCGGACACACATACGCAAACATAAACATCACAAAAAAAAAGAAAATAGAAGTAATAGTAAACTAAGACATTGAAATATAAAGGGTAAAGTATTATAGGAGAGATATAAAAACAATAACGAATTAAAAGATAGAACAAAACAGCCTTAAATATATTGAATTGAGGCGAAGCTAGTATTTTTTTTAATATTGGGCTTGAATTTTTTGTCTTAAACATTGCTTTGGATGATAATTTTATGTCTTTATCAATACAATTCCATAAGGAGGGACCCTGAAACCGAATATTAAACTTACTGCAATTAGTTCTAACAAAAGGAAGATAATAAGATTGTTTTGCTGCAAGTCTAGTATTATATTTATGAATATTGGTTACTTTAGTGAAAAATGAATAAAAGGCAGTAGGTAGGAGCTGATTATGAAATTTATACATGAATGTAGCAATATGAAATGTGACAAGATCATAAAATTTGATTACCTGGAGAGATTTAAATAAGGGGCTCGAAGGGCTATCATATTGAGAAAAAGTGATAGTACGCAAGGCTTTCTTTTGAAGTATAAATATTGGTTTAAGTGTTGATTCATACGTGTTGCGCCATATGATGATGCCATAGATCAAAAAAGCCGGGATAAATTAAGGCATAATATAGTTTTAACAGGATATCAAGATCTATATAATGTCTTAGTTTAGATAAAATACCGATGCTTCTTCTAATTTTTTTTACTACAAACACTGTCATTTCTAACCGCTTTGCCTACCCGTCAAGATGGCGCCGAAAACTGTGATAAGGCCGATTTCAGGTCAGTTATTCACGGCATTGCATTGCTGCCTCGCTCAGTTTATACGGGCTTTTACTAGACAGTACTCTCTATAGTACGACGTAGACGTGGTAAAGAGGCTTCCTCTTTGCTATCGAAGACCAGAATTAAAACAGTGCTCGTTTATATTCGGTACCTGCTGTACCACACGTAATGAGGGAAGACATACTAAAGTTTTTAACAAACTGATTTTAATTTCGGCAGACGGAATTCCTTTTAACATCATTTGGTGCTTGTAGAAGTACAGTGCAAAACTTACGTTTATGATTCATTGATTTCAGAATTTTACCGTGATTATCTTAGACTCAGTGAATCTTAAATGCAATCTACAGTGATCATTATTATTGTCACAGCCGTTTTAACTGAATAAAGCATCTGCGGTAAAGCTATAGCTTCCATGATCAGTGACTCTCATCAACTCTAATCGTTTCAATAGTGTTCTTTTTTGGACGTTTCAAAATAATGATACGCTTACTTCAATTTTTCGTTGATTGAAGCATTACTGAAGCTAAGCTATTATAAAGCTAAGCCCATAACCTAGAAGTCAAATTCAATCTGACAGTTGAGACCACACTCTGCGTTACGTGGAATGTTAGCTAAGAAGAACGCTTTAAATACATTGAACAGTATCGAGCACCAGTCAGACGTTTTATGCCATAATTGTTATTGTTCTTTTTATAACACTAGCAAACAGACAGATAGTGATACATTCAGTTTACGCAGTACATGTAGCAGTAGACTAATGGCCTCCTGATAATAGGTCACGTTCGATATTGCAATCTCCATCTCATACATTATCTGTTTCTCTTTTTTATAATTAGAGATAATTACTGTATGTCAAAGGAAAGTGAAATTTACTTACACTTTCTTCTTTCCTATTTGATCCACGCAGAACCTCTTTGAATTTGTTATTGCTCATTCAAATCGGTGTCGCCGGTGAAGAGGAGTGAAAAGGTAATGACGCATGGCTGTGTGTGTGTCTTTCTCTAGTGTATACTTAGCTGCATTAATAAGAATATATAACAATTTTTTAACTTAAATTATTATTTTGCACATTTTGCTGATCATTGTCGGATTGTAGATTGGCTGAATAATATGGAACATTGGGGTGACAGATTCTTTCGAGAACTACGTTGCTTATGTTTATGATAGTAAACTTGCATCTTTGATTATTTTCTTTCGGGATTTTTTGATACCCTGTCAAAATATGGAAGGGTTTGATTATTGATCGTACTCGGTTGTCATGATCCATTTACACAACAATGGAGGGAGGAATGATGTATTATCGAGAAGGCTTCAGTACTCTAAACACAACGATAAACCAACTATACATCATGCAGATGTAATAAGATGTATCAGGTGTAAGGCTACTGCTCTCCTTTACACGCAAGCTTTAATTTGCCATTAGGGCGTTTACTCAGGACTCAACATGTCTTAACGTGGTTTAGTTTAATTCCCCAATCTTGATCTCCTGAAGTTGCTACAAGTGCTTTCTTGTTCTCGTTAGTAATTGCTGTCATGTCTGGCAACCGAATAAACCACTTTGTAGACTCTGTTTTTTTTTCTTTCCTTAACGAATTGGGGTAAGAATCTCGAAAAAAACACTTGAAAGATCGTGGGAACAACCGACAAAAAGCTAGCACCCACTCTTCTACGGAAGGAGCCTGAAGAGGTGAAATTTGACTGGGCTGTTTGGGGAAAATGTACGCTGGGAATGAGAGCTATAATCCCCCTCCATTCCCCTCTAAGTGTGAGTGTATTTAAGGTGTGCCTTTGGAAATTGTGGAAGAATTTGAGATTATCTTCTTCGTAATTTGAAACAGTAAGTTTCGCGGCCTTTAACACTTATATGAAATTTTACCTTTTGCTGTGAGCGGTCCTTAGGTTACGTTTGGGTTTTACTCGTCTTTACGGATTCAGTTCAACCGTACAACTTATGATAAGCTAGGCCCTTGGTATAGGCTGAGGAATGTATCTCTCTAAACGCAATTTTACAACAGTTTCGATCAGGTTTCGCTGATTCTTCCTTGAGATACTTAAGAGATAACGTTTTGAGCGTTTGATTTGCTTTTGATCGTGAAACATTAATTTCGTTTGTGAAGATTTTGACCTTTACGTTGAGATGTTCCCCTTTTATTGTAAAATTATAGTTTACTGTCTAGAAAGGAACATTTACAAGCAGTTCCAAAAGCACCCAGCAATATTCCAAGGGGAATTCCTTTATCCATGTATGTATATGAAAGGAAATTTGTTTTAAATTTCAGCTGAACTGTCTGGCATAAAACTTCTGCTTAGTAAGCAAATTTAAAATCGTTAAATCTTTAAAAAATTTCCCGAACGCTGCAATACATGTTTTAGAGGGTATTCTACTTGAAATAAATGTTTACAATTCGTTTTTTAGCTTTGCCTTAAGGTACGTTAGGTTTCATTCCGATGGAAGAACTTTAAACATCTTTAAACGCAATATATTTTGCGTGACGCACTAAATTTACCGAGCGGAAGGTTCGAGATGTTGTCACACGACACACTTCTGTATAGCGTATTATTAATTTTTGCTTAGGTTTTGAAATACAAAACATCTTAGACCTTTAGAATATACAATATAAATTTGTACTGTCGAGATGAGGCTGACATAAACAACAGCATCTTTTAAAAACAGAACAGAAAAAGGGCTCGGAAAACCACAATTTGATTCATTTTTTTTCACAAAGAAAGGAAACAAAGCTTTTGCATGGGATGGTATATCCCAGAGAAAATAATTCATCATACACAATTTCAGAGTGCAAACGACGATGATACAACAGCCAGGTATATTAAATTTTGAAAAAAACTGAAGGATATACTGAATTAAAATGTTCTTCCCTATCCTTTCTTCTGCCGCGACTAACTAAACGTTTTCCAAATTACACAGTTTTAGTTTTGGACCCCATCACAGAGTGACCGTTTGACTTTCAAGGTTTTTTTAAAGATATGGTTTCAAAGGTTTAAAATCAGTAAAATTTGTGTATGCATACCTTGCTATTTCGCCTTCTTCTCGAAAGCCATAGTTCCTCACGAGTTTGCCACCGATTTTGGCCCGCCGTAAGCAGCACTTCCAAACATATTTTGTCGCCCATTGTTATTTTGGCCCATATTCACTCCGTATTCTTTGAACAGCTAGATATTTGACCCGAAAGATCCGGTTTAAGAACATGTTTGGCCTAACAATTTGAGTTAGCCGTCTTTCAGACCATGCCTTCAATGGAACCTCGTGGCATACTTATTAGCCTAATTTATGCTGACCTATCACTTTTCACTTGGCGTTGTAAGATAACCTCGTGCAAAGCGCGTGATCTTTAGTTTAAAAACAGCATGTTGCGAATTTGCTTTTATCTGGGGACTCATCAGTTTTGAACACAATTAATTTTCCTTCACTGTTCCTTTGTCATTTAGTTCTTTTGCGAGAATGACTCACCGATGTTTTCTTGCATATTGCATTTAAAAACATACTATACATAAAATCGAGCATAATTATTCCAACTGAAAGAAAAAAAGGCTTTTTCTTTCCGGGCCTACCCACCCCTGAATAACATATCTTGTCTCGAAAGAAATGAAAAAGCGAAAACACAAAGATGTTAAATGAGCAGATTTTTAGA
>JAHPZR010016864.1:10000-17500 GCA_019787425.1 Platygyra sinensis | reverse complement strand
AGTTCAAAACTAAGCTGTCACAATTAATCGTCCGAATTTACAAACTTTCACATACTGCATTAAAAAAAATGGAAGAGTTAAAGGAGCACTGTCACAGGAATTTTGCTGTTTTCAGCTTCATTCGTTGCTGAAATCTCTACCTAGTAGCTTTACTTGTTCCCAAAATGCTCAAATGGACTAACAGAAACATACCAAACGAATGGTGGCTCAGAGAGCAAACCATAATGAATTTCTGGCAATATTTTCAAAGAATGGCTCTCGAATTTGAAAGAACTGGCAAGTTTTTTCAAATTTTAATCCATTTCCATCCTTGCCATGCTAAGTGATAGGCAGCAATAAATGGGTTTCGGTGTAGTGATAAAGTCCTAGGTAACAAAACTGCATCATTATTTTTGGGTTTCCATTGATTCAGGAACATATTTCGGCATTGTAAAAAGACGCTAAAATACCGTGACAGTAACTTTAATGTTATGAAAGTCAACATGATCTCCTTCACATCTTTTTATAGGCAAATCAGAGCAAGACATAACCACCATTAAACCTTTCTCACTGAAATCCACACGAGAAGATGGCGTGACATCTTCGTGTAGTCGTGAAGGTAAAAAGTGGCGAAGTGCACTCTGGTTAAATCACTTACCAGAATGCATTGCGGCAATGCATTCTGGTAAAAGGTGATGAATTCGAGAATTCGCAACCTCGTTCCCAGGGCCTTTTCTCTGGCTTAGGGGCGGGACGGGAAAAGACCCTGGCATCGGCTGGTCACGTGTCCATCTTACACCCTGAAATCCTGGGTGTATTAAATTAGCGAGTTAGCATAATCAAAAGTGCCGAAAACACGATGGCGGAGAAACTGTCTGTGCTATTTGACTTGGATCTGCTTTTAATCGTTGTAACTTTCCGCCGTTTTGTTTAAAGTCACTTCACTAACTCGCTAATTTATTACACCCAGGATTTCAGGGTGTAAGATGGACACGTGACCAGCCGATGCCAGGGTCTTTACCCGTCCCGCCCCCAAGCCAGGGAGAAGACCCTGGGAACGAGGTTGGAGAATTCGTACTCCTTTTTATATATTCTTCTTAAATCCTGATTATGTTGCTGCTCGCTCGCTATGCTCGCTCCGCAGCAATAATGATAATAATGATGATAATAATAATATCGTCCAGGGGGTGGCTCTTCGTCTGCTAATAATCAACTAACTAAATTATTAATGACAAGACCCTTGGATTTCAAAGAACATTTCATGTTTTGGAAAGAAACAATGTTATTTCTGTCGCAATAAAACAGTTCAAAATTATACTTGGAAATAAAGTTCATAGGAGAGTTAGGCCCCGTTTTGCATCGTTTCTAGAAAAACACCGGCCTCATCTTCTCTTGAGAGAAAATTTTCGAGCGTCGGCCATTCGTCAGAGCACAAAGGGTCACAAAGGAGAGCCTTGAAACAGATACCTTGCTTGACCATACGAATGATGTTGTAAAAGTCTGAGATAATACCCATAACTTCAGCACAAGTACTTAGCTGTATTAAACATTTCGTATCTGCTCTTAAACTAGTCGGCTGGTTGATTACTCCTGACATAGGTTATTTGGATCAATATCAGTATCTGGGCAACTGCGCACCTACCCCTCCCCTAATCCACCAACTTATTAACTTATTATAACATGTTGGGTTAGGGGAGGGGTAGGTGCGCAGTTGCCCAGATACTGATATTGATCCGGTTATTTTGATCGATATCTGCAACAAAAGTCTTTCTAGACTACCAGAAGCTCCTTTAATCTGGGCGGGGCACTCCCCAAAGTTTTTGGTTGGGGTGTTGAGGCAAGAACCTTGAGACCTTTACCTAGCATATTTCAGACCTGAGCAAAATCCATTCCTTTTTCAGACCTCGAATATAACCACAGCTAACCAAAAAAGGTTTCCATGTGCGTTAGCATTCGAAAAGGGCTGCAAATATTCCGCCAAAGTTGATGACAAAAGAATAATAGTTCTTTGTGAACAAAATACTGCCAAGCCAGGGTGAAAAAAAAAAAGACCTTACTTCAGTCCAAAGCCGCTCAAAAACCCGGCATTGTCTTTGAGGTCACAAATACCTATGTAGCTTATATAAGGGAGTACCAACCCCTGTCGAGCCTTTCCGCGAGAGAGGAAAACCGGTAACTCGAGGCGACTGAGGCGTTCCTCAAGTTGCTGGAGAGATCATACAAAGTTTCCCCCAATTTTCCAAAACGGTTGCTCAAAAGTTGCTCGAAAAAATGAAAAAAAAGTTGTTGATCTCTCCTTTTATTGGTCTGATGGAAAAACAATATGCAAATTGAACAAAAAAAGTAAGGTTTTTAAGCATTTTGTGCAATTTTGCGGCGTAAATAGCGTTGCTCATATAAATACCTTTGCCCTCAATTAAAACTAAAAAATGCATGAGTAAAGACTCTGTATTGATATTGATATTAATCTGATAAAACTTCTTTACCTGGACAGTGGGACACTCGGGTCAGTCGAGAGTAAATCTTCGTCCGCCATTTTGAGTTTTGTTAAATAAAACCTCTGGCCCAACAGGCCAGCTGCATACGTCTTACACCCATACCCCAGTGGGCGGGTTATCGGCCTTTTTTCACAGGCAATTCATAAATTGTCTACTAAAACACATTGTGAAATATGGAAGCAAGGCTAATTTAGCACTAAAAGCTGTTCCTATTTCTCAGAACTGATAGAAAAATAGAAATTAATTAGTGCAAACAGTTGCTCGAACGAAAAAATATGCAGGACAACTTGTGGAAAGCACCAAGGGAGAACATTCTCCCTTCATCCCGTGTAATTGTATAAACACCAATGAAATACCAGGTGAACTATCGCGCGAAATCATGATATCTCCACACGTGAAAGATCACTTACATAAAATAAAATCGAAAAGCGCAGCTTACTCGTGAAATATTTTACAAACGCTCGAAAAGTAATTTCTTTCAACACACGGCCTTATCATATCGTGTTTATTCAGCGTCACTCTCGAGGACCAGAAAAAGAATGTTGCTCTCAGTTTTGTCTTTCAGTTTTTACCTTGTAGCACTTTCCTCATAAGGGGTTTCTATATGCACAGACTTCGTGCGAATCCTTGACTACTCAAACTGAGATTTCCTTATGATTTTTTTTCGATTCAGGCTTGTTGAAGATTTGGGATCTCAGGAGGACCATCTAAAGGTATAGAGTTCTGCGGGTTGCATATATCCACGAAGTTCTGAAACAGGCGAAAAGGGAGCTAACAAGCATTTGACACCACTATGCCTGGATTTCGTCTTTCAAAAGCAGACAAGGAAGGCTATTGCTGAGAAATACATTTGTATCTGCTGTCAGTTTCTATTGAGAGATGCTATGCAGACAAGCTGTGGCCACTTTTACTGTCAATCCTGTTTGATAAATCTTGTTCAGTAAGTTCATTATTATTTTAGTTTTTCTTGTAATTCAGTCCATGAACTTTCGGGGGGGGGGGGTGAGACTACTCCCTATAATTGTTTATATGGGGAGGGGGTACCTTTTTCACGCTTCAGGTAAATGAAAGATTTAGATTTCTCGAGTTGAAGTACATGAAAGGGTAGGCAAACCTGTCATTTAGAGCCTCTAATTTAAATTGTTCGAAACACACCTTATGACTGTATCATTTCATTTATTATGCACTACATGAAAAGGAAAAGACACTTCATTTTTTGACGATTTATTCATAACGCGGGCCAGTTGTGAAAGTATGTGAAATGGGCACCTTTCTTAGCAAGGTATCTGAAAGTGGTGACTTTTCTGCCAAAATAGTATACTGAAAAGGGTAAGGGGTTGGACTTCGGGGTGGAGCCTCCCCATATAGAACTTTGTTAAGTATTCCCCCCATCCGCCCGGGATGAAATTGACCCTCTTCCCATATCGTATTGCACCGGACCTCAGCACAGGTTCTCTAAGAAAATTCTTGTTGTTGGAATCCGAATGCACTTCCAGATTAAGGATAACTCTAGCGATAGACTGAAAGAATCATGTGTCCCGTCCAATCCTGGCCCGGTTTACATCGCAAAGATGGTTAAAGATCAATCGATAGCTATCAAGGAATAGTACAAAGCTTACATGTATATACAGTTTATTTTGTGGGAGATTCGATATAGAGTACATTGCTGGGGGATGTAATGTTTTCATTTTATCTCCCATTCTTCTGAAGGGGCACAAGGAGCTACGGCAAACTGGACGAAATGACAGCTTGAGCGAGTTAATAATTACCAGCAAGCAGAGCTCTCTCCTAGATAGTTATCTAGCAAGATCGAAGCGACTCTGCTTGTAAGGAAGTTAAAGTGTCCATACGGCCAAAAGGTTGTTTTAGGTTTTCATTATCTCTGTAACATCTAAAAATGTCTTCAAACCCAAAAAAGTGAATTCCGATGCTTTTAGCCATAAAATCAAGCTTTAAATTTCTCGCCTTGGCCACGCCCAATGAAGTTGACCGCGTAATGATAGATTGGTCACGAATGACGTCACTTCAGGAATATCTCAAAGCTTTATGCTTTTGTTTTGCTTGCTTGACGACCGCATCGCTTTGCCGACTTCAATTTGCTTGTTTTTTGTCGAGGAAAACTCCTCACCATTACTGAAACAACAGTTACCTAAACTAGAAGGATTTCGTGATTCCTGACTTGACGTCACGACCCATTCAGAAACTCAGACCCTCTTCTGTACTGACTCACGGTCAACTTCACTGAGCGTGGCTGAAGAGGGAACTTTAAGGCTAGATCTTAGGGCGTTAAAATCTCAGAATCCAATTTTTTTTCTTAGAATACCTTTTTAAGTAGTATATAGCTACCATAGCTATAAAAACCCTGTTGGCCGTATAGACACTTAAATAATTCGCATGGTACGCCAAACTTCTAGTACCTCCTATGTATGATTCAATTTGGAATGTGATCGTTGTTTTTATCAGGGATGCAGCATCAATGGTAATGATTTGCTTAAAGGATCAGAAGCGACTTCAACCCAGTGAGGTACGACCTATTCTTTTTGTTGTTTGAGTCAGGTTGATTGGAGTGGTTGCATATAACGGCTAATTCATGAACTGAAAACAGACAAAAACAGGGCAAAGGCGAAAGGTGGGAACGAGAGATGTCCTGGGAACGAGTTTGTTTTCGCTCTAGCTGTCGAGAAACCTATAATCCAGTCGGTTTCTCTTAACATGACAACATAGAATAGAATAGAATCCAAGACAACCCATTATGCACGGCGATGGCGCTCGAACTATGCTTTCAGTGCTCATTTAATTACCCACACTAAGCTCATCGTATGGTCAGCTGTTAGTTCCCAGCGATTCTATGATTTTGCGCATTCTCTTCCAGGTTTTTGCAGACAACTTTATGCGCAGGGAGATACTCTCTCTCATTGTTTACTGCACATTCGTTGAAGATGGGTGCAAGTGGAAAGGAGAAGTCAGACATCTCGAGGTACTGTATGTCTGTCAGTGATCATTCCTTCCAAATCCAAGAATATGTGTCGATAGGAGATATTCCTGTTCTCGGTAGTGAAATTGAACTAGCTTGCAATTGAGGCTCATGCAAGAGAATATCATTGAAAAGAGATTAATGTCATTTGCATTTAAAAAGACTCCCCGCATTAGCCTCACTTAAAAGGAAACGAAGTCGAGGTGGTCACTAACTGAGTCCTAATGTACTAACCACGTTTTGACGCCTTATGTGCATCTGCACTGTATTGACAACTGACTGGTAGGTAAAGTCTGCATACGAGCCAAGTGGCCCATCAGGCCGGAGCTTATCCCGGTTCCTGTAGCATGAAGCGACTAGGAGCATTTCTACTCCCCCCTGGATGGGATACTAGTCCATCACAGGACTAGCCCCCAGCATTAAATTCGCCGGTACCCATTTATACACCTGGGTGGAGAGAGGCACCGTGAGAGTAAAGTGTCTTGCCCAAGAACACAACACAATGTCCCAGGCCATGGCTCGAACCCAGTCCGCTCGCTCCGGAGTCGAACGAACTAACCATGAGACCACCGCGCCTCCCACTGACAACTGACTGGACATATTCATTATCATAAGGAATACTGAATGATTTAGCCGGACGCTCTAACCACTGGGCTACTGGAGACTCTATGGTGAAATGTGGGCCTTTAGCTGGAACCGCATCGCTCGGTCACACAGCCAGATGCTAACTTGGCGCATAGGAACTCACCAACTGCATAGCGCAGTCACATTAAAGCATATCAAAACTCGAGAATTTGAAACCTAGTTAGGACAATTTTCCGATATCTAAGCAGAAATAGTAACGGCCTTTGCCAAATAAAGGGTTCGTCGAAAATTAAGTGTTTTAATTTTTGTCCCATCACAGAACCATACTGTCACCTGTGAATTCCTAAAAATACCTTGTGTACATCCTGAGTGTGGCGTCCTGGTGAAGAAGGCAGATCTTACTGATCACCTGGAAAAGGAATGTATGTACCGACTAGAGAAGTGCAGATACTGTCAACGACAGATCAATTTAAACAAGATGAAGGTAACTACCAGCAAATGTTATACTCCCAACACTTGTACGGCTATTTGGTTACTGGTTTAGTGGATTTTAGGCTATTGGTCCTATGAATAAAATTAATTTAGTTGAGTAACAAATGAACAATAGCCCCCATTTGACGAGAAAAGATGCTTCAATATTTGTCTGTGGACATGATCTGTTCCTCGAGGCTCACAGTTTTCTGTGGGCTTCGAGGAACAGATAATATCCAAGTACAAATATCTGATCTTATAACCCACCCATTAATTTTTGATTGATTTTATTGGCTACTTTACGTCACGTGATCTAAATTGCCGGACAGGTATCACGCAATAACCCCCGCCCGCGTCGATATTTGTCCTCTGATTGTTTCCGTCGAGGAAAAACAGTCAGCCCAAGAATTTCAACTTTTCTTTTCTCTTATTTAATATGGAAGGAAACCAAACTGGTGTTACTGAGTCTAGCGATGATTACATTAAAAAGCTGATGGCAAGTGCTGTTCCGGAAAGTACAATAAAGTCACCAAAATACGCTGTCAATGTCTTTGAAGGTGGAGAAAGTCACGAGTAGACTTTTAATATTTAGTCCTACGTAAATTTAAACCGATTCATTTTACAAAATAAAGATTTAATACAATGTGATAACTAACTATAAAATAAACCAACCGTTCGCGTCCGACTTTAGCGTGGAGGAAGGAGACAAAAATTCCAGTTGCACTTGAACCATGTTGAAACCTTTTTTACGCAGAAACCAGAAAATTCAGTGGAAGGAAAACCATACAGTCGCAGCTTGGTCTGAATGCTCCAGAAAGTTTTGCAAATTCGGCATGGTTTAACACCATTCTCTACTTCGGAAAGAGAGGCCATGAAAACCAACGCGAGATGAAACCCCAGTGACCTTTAGCTCAAAACAACAACAACCGGCTGAAGTACTTCATTTCAAGCGAGAGAGCGACGAAAAATCAGTCCACCTTCAAGTGCTACAGA
>JAHPZR010016864.1:0-5000 GCA_019787425.1 Platygyra sinensis | reverse complement strand
CTCTACTCTACTCTACTCTACTCTACTCTACTCTACTCTACCCTACTCTACTCTACTCTACTCTACTCTACTCTACTCTACTCTACTCTACTCTACTCTACTCTACCCTACCCTACTCTACTCTACTCTACTCTACTCTACTCTACTCTACTCTACTCTACTCTACTCTACTCTACTCTACTCTACTCTACTCTACTCTACTCTACTCTACTCTACTCTACTCTACTCTACTCTACTCTTCATTCAGTTTCTGCTTTAGTACAATCACAGATTCTGTAATTCATTCTTTTATGGACCTATTTTGTGTTGTATATATAGTTGCAAGATCATCAGAACGCTATTTTGGGAGACTGTGAAGGAGTAGAGGGACCATGTCCATTTTCACAAATTGGTTGTTCCAAGAAAGAGGTGAGACCTATTGCACGCCCTTTTCATCCATTTATTTGACGTAGGCCCCTGTAAAATTCAAACGAGCATGTTTCCCTGTTATTTCAGGATTTGTTACCGGAACTTTGATACCAAAACTGATACCATTACCGTTAATTTATTCTTTGGATAATCAGTTAATTATTTTAGTTCCGTCTTACAGGAGTTAATAGTTGCGAATCAGTCATGTTATGTTCGTGCATAAAATATAAACTAATATAAAACAAGACAGCAAGGTGCGACGTATTAAAGAAGTTATGTTAAGTAGAGTAGCAAACTCAATTCATGTTTATGAAGTCAACAGCTATTGCTGGTTCTCAGTGTATAGAGCTTTCGAATTTTAGTATCACCCAACTAGTGGATTAATGCAAATCCTGCATTTTGATTGGCTACGCTACTACTAATAGTCCTCGAGTAGCAAACGTCGCCCTTTTTTTCGTTTTGTTTCCAAATAAATAGTTCTTCAACTTGCTAACTTTATTATTGCTTATTCTGTCCGACTATCCTACTGATCTGTAGCCCTTGCGGTCTACGGGTCTAATTGTAAAATAAGCACAAGCATAAGTACACAAGAAAAAGAGACATGTTCCTTTTTTGTGTTTACGCTCCCATTGCCGTCCTAGTTTTCTTAATTAAACTCCCTAATATCAAAGTAATTATGCGCAGTAAGCATGCTTAATGCAATGAAATCACCTCAACCACGAGAAGGACTAATGGAAAGCGAGGTCGAGATGTGGTAGAAAAACAAGTTATTTAAATCTCTGAAGGGAAAACGTTGTCATTCAGTTTTACCTAACAAACATCGTGTGCCATAAATTAACAGGTCATGAGCCAGCGAGACAAAAAAAAGCATCTGGAAAAAGCAAGTGCTCAGCACACGTCTTTGCTTCTCCGTCTTGCACTCCGGCTAAGCAGCGAATTGGACGCCTTCTTGAAACGTGATCTTACGGCTGTGTCCAGAAGTCCTCACCTATTGACAAACTATGATAGTGTGATCCAAGATATTCTCGGTCAGTTGCAAATTGGCACAGAGGAAACAAGAAACCAGCAAAGTACAATAAGAGAACAGAGTGAACGAATAACCTCTTTAGAGAGAAAGATGGCTTCCCTCGGCAATTCAGGGGCGGCGTCATCCTCCCAACGTCTTCCTGATTCTGACATAGGCTTGCCTGCTAACGAGACCACCCAGAGACTAACCCATCTGGAACATAGAACCGCTGATCATGAAGTGTTGTTGGTGGAAAATAATCGCTCAATAGAAGAAACAAGGCGTGACTTGGGTAATGTTAAACGCCAATTTGATAACAACCAGGAGAGTGCCAGCAGGCAGGAGCGAAGGATCGAGTCTATCGAGCATACACTTGCACTTAGAAATGTTACATTGGCTGATTTAGAGGAGTATGTGAGACAACAAGAATTCTCAAGCTACGATGGTCAGTTGCTGTGGAAGATTTCTGATTATGCTCGCAGAAGAAATGACGCAGTTACCGGACAACAGGTGTCCTTCTACAGCCCGTGTTTTTTCACCAGTTGCTATGGTTACAAGATGTGTGCTCGCCTCTACTTAAACGGTGATGGCATGGGCCGAGGAACACACATCTCGGTGTTCTTTGTGGTGATGCGCGGTCAGTACGACGCGTTACTCCGCTGGCCATTCAGACAGAAGGTCACCTTCATGTTACTAGATCAGGATAACGTGGAACACGTAATCGATGCCTTCAGACCTGACCCGAGCAGCTCTTCCTTCCAGAGACCAAGAAGAGAAACCAACATCGCCAGTGGATGTCCAATGTTTTGTCCCCTTGCTGAATTGAATAATCATGCCTATGTTCGAGATGACGCCATGTTTCTAAAGATTATAGTTGATACCTCTGATCTGTAGAGACTCAGTGAGTATAATTGAATAATCCACGGGATCACTGGGTCAACAGCTCGGTACTCCAAGAGATCCACAAAATGAGAGAGATAGAGCGGTTCAGTGCGGATCGTTGCTCATCGAGATGCAGCACTTTAGTAGTCAGGGTGGGATCTGAGATCTGTTTCTGGGAACTCGTTGTGTTCAGGTAATTCCTGTTTTCGCCTCTTTACCCAACTAAGAACTTAAATGAGTTTTAGAAACCCGACGAGAACGCTGAATGACAAGCGTGTGTGAATTTCTTGGATTAACAGGGATGTTCCCTAAAATTTGTTTAGTGGGATGCTGGTCGGAGAATTATCAAATTACATCAGATTTCCGTAAAGTTCCTCCTACAGAGGCGCAAAAACGTACGCTGCAATGCCGAAAGGTATTATGGGCAGTGGCAGTTCAATTTTTTGTCACCGTTTGGCGTTGTTGCATACTCCTGTAGGTTTCTTTAGGGCCCCCTCTCTCGAACCAGCTGTATACGTAACGTACACAATTACCGCAGCTAAAGATGTAAGCTAAACCTGTGACTCTTGTGAAAATTCCATTTCGGTTATTGCGCGCCAGACGTTAGCAAGGTTTCTAATATACATAAAAATCTGTCTGTATTTGCGAAAACATAGCTATAGAACTTTCACATGCCAATGATATCCTTGATACAAAACTTTCCAAGAGAGCTTGAACGAAGCTCAAATATAAGGAAATAGCCCCTCTTTAAGCCTTTTTCAGGGCCAGGAAGTCTATACACTGACGATTTCTTTCGGAATGGCGTGAAATGGAGGCTCATTTAGGGAAAAAGATAAAAAAAAAAGGATTAATGCCATTGTCATTTGAAGACTCCCCGCATTAGCTTCAGTTTTAACCTAGGCCTACTGAGTAAATAATTAGCTAAAAGACATGCTAACGTTTCGCTTACTCATTTTTCGAGGTTTTACTTGAAATTGAATCGAGTGTCGATATAGAACGCTTTTGTTTACCATCATCATCATCATCATCATCATCATCATCATCATCATCATCATCATCATCATCATCATCCCATCATCGTGATAGTAATAATAATAATAATTTCCAGAGCTCAATAGCGCTTTACAATATTTGTAATTAAAAATTAAGAGCCCCAACTTCTACTTAACATTACAATATCGTCATACGAATTTAAAAAATTTGAAAACTAAAAAAAAGTTAAAAAAAAAAACAAAGATGTAACTAGTTGTATCATTAGAGTTTAAGATAGTTTAAGATGCAAAATTGCTTCTACTTATAAATCATCATAATAAAAGTGAAAAAAGTAAGCTATCTCAATTTAAATCCTCTTTGAAGAGCGAAGTCTTAATCTTATTCTTAAAAAGTATAAGCGATAAAACAGATCTTAGATTGGCTAAGAGTAAGTTCTAAATTTTATGAGCGGCAACACGTTGAAAGCTCTTTGGCCGTAAGTCTTCAGATTAGACTTTAGTACTACCAGCACATGTTTTGAACAAGATCTTAGATTCCTGTTAGGTTGAAGAATCAGCCAGGCACTTCGGTGTCATGCCGTTCAATGCTTTATATGTAATGAGTAGAATTTTGTATGTAATCCGTAAAACTGGTGACATGTGTTCAATACTTTTTGTTTTTGGACATGAGTCGAGCTGCGCAGTTTTGAGTTTTGTACATAATACAGCCTATCAAGAAGCGATTGCGGTAGACCATAAAGCATCACGGTAGTCTAGCTTGGATGTAATAAATGCATGTATAAGTATCTCGACTTCATCTTGAGAAAGATGATTTCATAACTTAGTTATATTTCAAAGATTGATAGAAAGATGTTTTACAGGCGTGAATAACATGATTCTCCAGATTCATATAACTAACAAATGTTACCTCTATGTTCTTTTCGTAATTGGAGGACTTAAAGGTGGTTCCCGGGTTTTGCATTGCGCATTCCTACTGCGCACGATTTTTGCGTCATCAGGGCGCGCACATGAGCGCGTGCGCGTGCAAACATGAGAGATTTCCCTCAAACTAAGCTCGATAGGGAGATAAAAGCTCGTTTTCTCTTAAACGAGCACGGTGACCCCCACTTTTTATTTTATAAATTCAATGAGAACAATATCCGCAGTAACTGAGAAAAAATTTGGCAGAAATCTATGGCTACTTTTTTGGCAAATGAAATAAATGCTACAGATAGAGACGTAACGGGCGCAATAGAGTCCAGATTATGTTTGCTTTAAAGGATAAAAATATCAGTTAATAATGCAGGGTATTTGAAGCCATTTTTTCTGGGACGTAGATGAACAAGCAATCAAAGAAAGTCAAACTCTGTGTGATATGACACGCCGCATTGAAAAATAATCGAACTTTTTAGTTGCGCACTGAGATAACCAAAAGTCACCTAAATAACCATATTTGTCAGCATCGTGGCATGAAAACAAGCACGGTGACCCCCTCTTTTTATTACGTTTTTAACATCTCCTTGTACTGTAATGACACCATACCAAGTTTCATCGAAAATCTATGGCGGGTTCTTTTACTCGGGAATCACCTTAATGTACGCCAGCCACGTGGCTTCCATCGATTGGCAAAGTAGGTTTCTGTTTTGGACAAATTACCAGAAGTTCTATTTTATCCCTGTTTATGTTAAGCATATTTGCTAGCATCAATAATTATACTTTTCTAGGGCGCTTCA
>JAHPZR010016861.1:10000-22192 GCA_019787425.1 Platygyra sinensis | reverse complement strand
CCAATCACAGCGCGCAATTTGGTTCATCTTGCCCGCTCACAGAGCTAGCTATATAATAAACACTAATAAGGTCTTCAGACTGCAGTCTGCATTTTGCCACTGGTCTGCAGTCTGACCGGATTAACTGTGACAGATATATGGTCTCTTATCAGCACTAACTTGTGGGTAGCTTGTGCTGTACATACCATGAATTGACTTTTAGTCCCTCTCTCGAGTAACAAAATCCTGTAGTCGAAGTAGCTCTTAAGATGGCTGTTTTTAGCAACCAAAATTAAAGTGGCTGCACTACGTATCATAGGCTTAACGGCATTCATTTCATTCCTTGTCCTCATCAACCCTTGGCGGACATGGCCAGGCCACCAAGCTCCAGCCCCAGTCTTCCTCTGTTTTTAAAATGGCTGCCGAGAGAATGATGTTATGACTTATGTTATCGAAACGGGAACTTTATTTGTAGTCTCTCATAAGGAAGTATCGAGGTATTTCTTATCAAGATGAGTGCAACCTACGCAAGAAAGATGGCTCTTTTAAGAGCAAGGATATTTGGCGAGTTGACACGCCCAGTAACCCCAAAGTAAGTTATATTTTTCAAACTAGTTCGGTCGAAGCAAACTGGTGGCAATTAGGGATCAGTAAACAGCTCTACGTTTTTCTGCTGCATATGATTTTTCAACTTAACATTGCACTAACAGCTGGCTCCTATAAAAGGTTCTCAGGCTTATTAATTAATCGTAATTAATCTTGTTGAGTGTTTTTAATGTAATTTTATATTTTTTGTGCAGATCGTACAAAATCGTGGAGCATTTTGCTAAACAACCCTTGGGAGGCGAGATAAATTCTTACTACCCCCCTTTGAAGAAGTTTCAGACTCTGCTTTTTAGAATGAGGCATTTTGGATTGTATTATGATGACCATTTGGTAAGTGGCTTCTGTTGAAAGAATAGTAAACATACAGCTGTTTCGAGAAAGTTTCTCTTCCAAACGGAGAAAAGCTTATGCGACAATGTCGAACGTTATTATGGGTAATGGTGGATTTTACGGTTGTTTAAGGTGGCCGAACACAGTTTTCGCGCGTGCTTTTGCTGGTGCAATATTTAGCACGTGCGCAAGGATTTCAAAGAGCAAACATGCTGTCAGTAGAGAGATCATTTTATTTACTCAGCACCCGCTCTATCTGTGTTAATTTTCTCTAAAAATTGAACGCATTGTATTGATGGCTTTAGTCTTTTAGTACATAGATATGTTAGAAAAGGTAACGATGCAAAGAACCCAGCAATTTTCAGCTTTTGGTTGTTACCGAAAGAACCCAGTTAAATGCAACGCATGCGCAGTTGCTCGAAAAATTGAGACCGATTGCTTTAGCAGAAACATGCCGAGTTCTAACGATCCAGTTGTTAGAATTTCAAGAAATTTGGCAGAAAAATAGATCAGAGACCACATGAATGATCTATCAAAAAAAATCTAAATTTTGACATAGGGAATTTTTAGTAATACAGAAAACGATTAACGGCTAATTGTGAAAATCGCCTATGTCAAAATTTTATTAGAACTGTGTTGACAAAAGGGATTTAATGTAAATTCTTAGTGTGCAAAATATGAAAATAATCTAACGACTGGATTTTTTTAGATAAGCAAAAAACCATTATTTAAGCCTTGTTTTTAACCAGCCCCGTTGCCATGGCAACAGCAAACACCCTAGTCGAAATGCGAGAATAAATATTTCTGTGGTTAACCTTGACTCTTGCAAAAAATGGGCGCCTAAGCATAAATAGTTAAAAAGTTATGGTGAATAAGGCATAGGCACTTGAAAACTGTGTTCGGCCACCTTAAGTAAACCTTAAGGTGTTTCAACGTGAGGGAAGGAAACAGCACAAACACAGTTTCGTTCTGTCTCTTTCCTTGTTGCTGAATCACCTTAATTGAACCTCAATCAAGCAAAGCCAAAGCTAAACTCTCACTACCCATAATGCCAGTCGGCATTGTCGCATACGCTTTTACGCTTCTGTGGGACAACCTTTGTCGAACAGGTGTATATAGTGCATTGTCAAGCTACACAAGCATGTGCTGATTTTTAAAGGGGCTATGTCAGGGTATGTTGAGTTATTTCTAACATTGACAAAATTACCTTTAAATTGAAGGAAACCTGGAAATAATACTTTAGAAAGATAGGAAAAGACTAAGGAGATAATAATAAACCATAAAGGAACAAGGATGGTTAAGGATGGAGAAGATTGACACCGATTACAAAACAACAAAATTGAAGAATTTAGGCTAAATTGTTCAAATCGTCTAACTGTGATGCAGCTCCGAAACTCTGGAAAAGTGAGGGTTGTCCAATATACACACACAGAGTTGAGTCGTCTAAGGTAGGTATCAAGTTCCTGGAAGTCTAGTGGCGAGAAACTTAATGTAAATTAGATCAAGGATACAAGAAAGGGTATGAAAAGTCGGCGACTTGATATGACTCAACTCGAATCATTATGACTCGTGCTTACTGGAAGTCTAATGGCGAGAGACTTAGCAGAAATACACCAAGGATACGGGTGTAGGGTAGGAAAAGTCAGCAACTTGACTCGACTTGAGTCATCACCACACGTCTTGGTAAAAGTCGACTCAATGTACTGGAAGTCTAGACGTGAGAGACTCAACGTAAAATACACCAAGGATATGGGGTAGGGTAGGAAAAGTTGACAACTCGACTCGACACGACTCATCATGACTTGTCTTGGTAAAAGTCGACCCAACTTATTGGAAGTCTGGTCGATTTGAGAAGAGGACCTCCAAAGGTCGGAGGGCATTCTCCTCCAGAAAAGTTTTAAAATCAAGGTCCTCAGACATGGGATTTCTGGCATTTTGAGGCCAAGTCAGCATGTTACAATGTTTCAATTTCTTTAAGGGGGTTCAACCAATTCCCTGTGAACCCCCCTCCTCCTAGATCTGATTAAATTGAGAAGGCAATATTTAGCCGGGAAACAAACCTTTTACAAATCGTTTAGAAAATAATATGGTCCATTGTGAGATCTTGTGAATACCTGTACCCATGTTTATTAACAATTAAAATTAATGAAAACTGTTTTTACATTGGCCCAAAATGTTGCTTTTGACTGGGCTTTTGAATGCTATAGTTTTAAAAATTATTTGGTTACGGATCTTGATCACGACTAACAAATATTGATAACAAAACTGGGACTAGAGAAAAAGTCTGGATAATCGAGGTATGGATAATTGAAGTTCGATGCAAATGGTTTGACGTTCCTGGTGTTAGGGTCTGGCCTTTTCTCACAGGTTGGTGCTTCACATAGGGTTAATCACCTTCCCCTTGGAGAGAATTATCCTGAAAATTTACTATGATTATGTTTAGGACTATGTTAGGTTTATTTTAAACTGCCTTTCTGTGTGGTTTAATCCGTGCTAGTGGTCTCTTATAAGCAGTGTGATAAGGGCGAAATGTGTCAGTCATCACAGTTTGCAAGTGAAATGTTGTTTGCCATGGCAAATATGCCTGCATAAGCTTTTGAATGTGGCATCTGGTAACAACACTTATAGCAATTCAGTTTGGCAAATAACTTTACGCTGCACAAAAGCAATTGTTTCTTTGTGCCATAAATGGTCACAGAATGGAGTCAAAGCTAAGTGCTCTCTATATAAGCCCTATAGTAAATATAATAATGTGACAAGATCCCTGGTGATTTCCTTTAATAAACAATCAGTGATTTCTCAGATAGACCCAGAGTCAAGGATGATTCATTCCATGGATTGGTTATGGAAGACACTCTGATGTCTATGCAAGTTTAGCATCATGTTCTAAAGAACTGCCTTGGAAATTTGAGTAGTGTGCATTAGAAGGAGTGGACAGAAAGCAGACAAAAAAAAAGAAAAAAACTCAAGAATATAAGAACATGGTCATTGAAGTCTGCCATTTGGTGGCTTATCACATGATGTCAATTGAGTAAACCCACTTCATAATCTCTTTCAGTTTGGCGGCTCATAAATATAACCCCATTATTTCATTGCCAACCTTTGACTGAGTTAAGTTATTTATGAAATTTAAATAAACCCAATCTATTTTCTCAGAGCAGTGGCAGGCACTGGACAAATTTAATGTCATATATATATTAACTAAATTTTTATCTATTTAGAATTTCCGAGAAGAGATGGCAGCAAGGCGAAAAGCAAGAGGCAAAGGACCTCCAAAGAAAGGTTAGTCAGGGAGGGATCTTCCAGCAGGGTCGCCAATGGTTTGTATTAGCCAGGGGAATGTTGTGATATGTGTCCAGTACACATTCATTAAGATTATTCTGTATCTGTTGTCGTTGCCTAATTTATATTTCTTGCTAAAGAATGTCAATGAGAACTAAGAAGCTACAGGCTTCAATTTCATGTGTATCCATAATAAGAGGTCCATAACAAGCTGCTTTAACACTGAATTTTGTGCTTGTGTTTGCTCTACTTTGGTGAACATTGATGTTTTCCTGTGCTCTGTGCTATACAGAAGTTGGGAGTATATACACAAGTCAGAATTAACACCACTTAATTTTTTCAGGTGAAGGCAAGAGGGCAAAAAAGAAGAAATAAATAATGCCTCAAGATTCTCTTACCTGTTGCCTTTGTTCAGTGACCAAAGCAGATAATAACATTACAAGAGCAGTGCTCGGCATCCCTTGAGTCTTTATAATAAACAAGCCTGTCTATGTATAATAATTTTGTGATTATTCAGGAGTCTGTTGAGCTGGACTGATTTTGCTCAGTTGTGTTATTTTCCAAACTGTATTTAATAAATAAAAATTAAACATTTAGTTCTTTTTTCTTGTTGTCTTTGTTAGTTTTATCCCATAGTCATCTGTGTGATGTTTTTCTATACACCATTAAACACCTGGCCCCGGTTGTTCGAAGGCTGGATAATGCTATCCACCGGATAAATTGCTATCCAGTGGATAAATATTGACAAAACAAACCAAGCTATCCACTGGATAGTGATTTATGCAGTGGATAGCGTTATCCAGCCTCTGAACAACCGGGGCCAGTTGGTAATTGTATGTTTCACCTTTTTCCACAGTCTTAAAGTCACTCCTAATTTTTAACATTGAACAAACAAGTCAGATTATTTTTCATATGGCTACTAGCATCCCAAGCTGTCAAGATAAACCACATGCCACACTATGATGGCTACCTGAAGGAGCAAGGTGAAGCTATCATGCCTGTGTCCAGCAAGAAAAATGAAGCTCTCTCAGATCAACACAGATTTCTTATTCCATGTTATTGAAAAGTCATTCTCTTTTTACTAACAACTGAGCGACAGCTGAAAAATAAAATCGTCTAACCGAAAAAATCAAAAATGACTCGTTTGTCGTTCAAGTAGGCATTTTACGAGCACCCTTGTTTATCATGGGCACTAAAATTATACTGATCAAATGGCTAATAAATCCTGATGAGCAGTTATTTCTTGTTTTTTATCATTTGTTTAAATATCTTTTTATCTATCCATCTGTCAGTCCGTATCTCAGTCTGTGCCCCAGTCTGTTGAACTGTTTTTTTTCTGCCTGTCTATTTATCTAGGGGTAACTTCACAAACACGATAATAGCAGTGATTTTTGTGTTTTGTTTCATCCTTTTATTGTTGCCCTTTAGAGAGGAAAGGAGTAACTATAAAAACACTTTGTTCTACTTTTTCTCATCCTTACTGTAATGTCTTCGTCTTCGGCGCTTTGTGCTTGTTGGTCCTGAGGCCTTAACTTGAAACCAGCTCATTGCTAATATATAAAGCTTTCAATTAACTTGAAAATAAATGGGAAATAACCACGTGACTGTATACACTTTATTCCAAAATGGCCGCCATCTTAGTGTTCTTTTGTTTTGTTGTAAAATTAGCCCCTGTTGCTTTGCTTTAAACTCGAAATTCAAAAGAATATTTTCCCTAAACGAAACAAGGGCTAATTTGTAAGTAAACAAAAGAATACTAAAATTACGGTCACTTAGAAATAAGGTGTATTTTCCGCCATATTTTTATTTATAACATAGATTGGACCCTGCGCGCGCTCTGATTGGTCAAAAGCCTATGTTTTATCAGAGTATAAAACATAGAAAAGCGTGTTTTATTGTTTTGCGCGCGTAAAATCTATATCATAAAGCAAATGAAGAAGCCTCAGCCGTGTATTACACTGTGATAAAACACGATGGTCATCAGTTTGAGAACACGAGGGAAATGTAGAAAACACTCGCCTGCGGCTCGTGCTTGTTACATTTCCCTCGTGTTCTCAAATGCCTGTCGTGTTTTATCACAGTGTAATACACGGCTTAGGCTTCTTAATTTGTTAAATAAATAGCGCTGGCGAGTGGAGAAAGCAGGGAACCCGGGAGGGAAGCGCAGTCGTTAAAGCACATGGAGTCATGCTTAGTAAAACTTGCTGTGATAGTATTATTCCATTTTGTGTAGTGGCTTGTTTCCTACCTACACGTAACAGTCATAGGCGTACGGGCACCCTCGGACTTGGGGGGACGGTGACCTTATTGCCCGAAAAAAATTACAAAATGCCCGAAAGCGTCAGTTGTATATACGTACTCAAATCGCAGTAAAAACAAAAACGTTCCCAATCCTCGCGTCTAATGAAACTGTTATCATTCCGAAAACACAGCCGAATTCCGATTTTTTGGAACCTCCGAGGGAACAGATGAAAATTGCTTTTAAAAATCGGCCGGACAGTTCGTGAAATTACGGCGTTTGACTGAGGAGAGGGAAACGACTTTTGGTTTGAGTTATCGGAAGGATCGAAAAAATGAGGGTTTGAGAAATTAGGATTCCACTGTAGTTATTTTGAAACATTGCATACTCCTAGCCTATGACTTCATTCGACGGCCTGGTAAAATCAGAAACTTATAAAGGAAACAGTTAATTGTTCCTCTTGCGAGAAGTTCAGGAAAATTTTAAACCGGCACTTTGCTGAGCCATTCAAAAGGGCTCTTTTCAGAGCCACCACAAAAACATAAGTCTTGGCAGGAGCCCATGTTGGTCGTCCTTTGCTTTCATCCTTTTGTCACTAATGGAAATAACATCATGGATTCCCACGGTACACATTTAATTGGCATGTGGCTCTGCAATTGTGGATCCTTAGATCATTTGACCTTAACTCCGATTTGACAAGACAAACGCCAGTGAAAGTAACCTACAAGCCAGGCCTTGACTACCTTTTAGAATGCTTTCTCCCGAGTACTTTTGCCCGAATCATCGGCGTTTTGCCCGAAAAATCTCGAAATTTTCTGCGACTGGGGGGGCTGCAGCCCCCCCCCCCGCCCCCCCGGCTCGTACGCCTATGGTAACAGTTAACGTATTGACTGGAATTGCAAATATTTCATTTTAGTTCGTAATTTTAGTTGCTTTCCGACGAACCGACAACCTTAGTGACATTCTAGTTAGATCCAAATTACGTACTGATAAACAAACTAACGTCACCAAGGGATCCTTTCGATGCGGCAAAAATTGCATCACTTGCCGCTATATCACCGACGGCCGTACAAATTATACCTTTTCTGCCACTGGGGAAATGAGAACCATTCATGATCATATTGACTGCAACTCTAAAAATCTCATTTACATGATACATTGTCTACGTTGCCACAAACAGTACATAGGTGAAACGAAAAGACGACTTAAAGACCGCTTTAATGAACACCGACGACCAGTAGACAGACCCACCCCTTCCTCCAGACCCACTGCAGTTTCAGACCATTTTCTTTCCGACAATCATTCACCTAACGACATAGAACTGATACCACTAGAACTTATACATTCATGTCGTGACGCGTTACGCAAAGCCAGGGAAGCGTACCTTATCGAAAGGGGTCAAACTCTTGAACCCAAAGGTATAAACAAACGAGAAGAAATTTAATCTTATGTTTACCCACTTGTACCTTATGTAGTATATTCCATTTTGTTATCTTGTCATTCATTAGTTTGTTCAACGGTTTTATTTCTATTTTTGTTATCTTGTCATTTGTTAGTCACTTTAACGGTCAGCTTTTTACTGTAATACTATATAGGCTTTTACCGTTGTTGTTTAAATTGTAACGTCTTTTCTGAGTTGTAAACAGTCCCTGAAGAAGTCAGGCCGTGCCTGACGAAATATTGGAAAATACAAAACAGTTAACCCCAACCGTACGGTCAGCCTTTCTGTGTTCAGTTTCTTCAAGCCTTTAAATTTGCAGATCAGAACCTACCAGGTTCCGGTACTTTTGATTTGTCCGTTGGCCCTTTCTAGAGTTTAAAGCTTTTTGTTCATTGAAAATACGCACAACAGACAAAAATGGGTTAAAAGTTGTAGGTTATATTTTGTTGTTGCGCGATCGCGTGATTGGTTTCAGCGCAAGTCTTCGATAAGAAATAAACATGACTCAGAGGAATCTGATCGCACCATAATTATTATCACCGAGTCTCAAGATAAATCTACCGCATAATTTTCATTCTACACGTTACTGAAACTATAGTTTCAGATGGTAAACAGTTCTGATAGAAAGGAGAGAACACGAAAGTAGAGGCGAAAAACTGACTCTCTAACTGTTGGCAGTTATAAGCCTGCCTCTGTCATCGCTCACGGCTCCATTGACCCACAGGCGTGGGACCGTGGAGCAAAGTACATGGCCTGTCTTGAACTGTGCGCTTGAACTGTGCGCTCCCATCCCCTGGTCAGGGTCAATTTGTTAGCCCGGCACTCCACTCGGGCTTCGAATGGGTGATGGACAAAACACTGACCCCCAGTCCATGGACTACCCCAATGGACTACCTAAATGGACTACCCTAAAAATGGACTACCCCTAAAAATAATATACCAAATGAGTACCATTTGATGCTCATAGCTGCTGGTATACTTAAATTACACATACAACTTCCGGTTATGTTTATCCTGTACAGCCTCTAGCCACCAATTTTAATAATTGCACTTTAAATAAACAACTGCTGAACACAAAATGGTACGAAAAGTGTAAACTCAAACCATTATCAATGGATGTTATCAATCTGAGGTGAACATAATCACTTTAAAAACCATTGAGGTGTGAGTGAGGAACTCAGTCTGATACTATTTGATTTAGGAATAGCACATTAGTGAACAAACCAACAAGCAATCAAGCAAACAAAACAGAAATATTATCTATTAAATAAAAATCTTTTTCCACTTTTTCTTTTTATCTTACTCGCTTTTTTCCTCAACATTTTTTAAATGTAAACGTGAGAGAGATTCTCAGTTTTATTCCTTGCCATTCAGTCAGCCACTGCACATGCTTTAGCTAAAAGATGACATGACAGGAGATTAGAGTAAAGGCTGAATAGTACCCCTTCCAGGAACCATGATGAATTGACAAGTTAAGGTAGTCACAACACTCAGATCCTTTCCATATAAATATTAATAGTCCTTAATTGTTCCAAAATAATTTGCAAGCAAACAGCCTGAATCTGAAATGTTTACAATGCATTAGACAAAACACTGGTTGCTGGTGTAAAATAGTTAAGTGGAATTTAAGCCACTTGCAGTGGCAGGTCCACGGGATATTCAAAAGGAGAAGGGGAAATTTGGTCTTTTGGTCCTTACAGTAATTTCAACTGTAAACTAGGGTGGGTGCTGCAATATTAGAACTGGTTCTAGCTTTGTATGTTGCAGACCACTAAAGACATTATTTGATTGTAGACATCAGAATAATGAGTTATAAACTGTCAGGCTATCCTGAGGCTGGAACATTGTAAACAATACACTTAACTTGGCCAACTTAAGTCATACATGTATTAATATTATCCAAGGAAGAATCTACTTGTCTATTTTGTGTTCTGTGGTTCCAGAACAAAGAAAAGCAAGGTGTAGCATCTTACAACTTTGCATGGTACTCATTTGGTATATTATTTTTAGGGGTAGTCCATTTTAGGGTAGTCCATTTAGGTAGTCCATTGGGGTAGTCCATGGACTGGGGGTCAGTGTTTTGTCCATCACCCTTCGAATGTGTCCATGGCTGGACCCGACAGCATGATGTCTCTGCCCGGATGGCTAGCTTTCTTCGATAAAGAGCTTTGTAGCGTGCGCTGTGGAGATGAATTTGGCTTGGAATTTAACTGAAAGGGAGCGCTTAACCCTGTACTATAATTCTGCGGAGGAATTGGGGCGGCTGGCATGCTTGTAGTGTTTTTTTTTCGCTTCGAGCGGGAGTCAGTCCAGAATCGAGTGTGTAGCCTTTACTCTTTCTTAGGAGAGGAAACTCGAAAAGCGATAACTCGCTTAAAAGGCTACGGATCGCGCTGAAAAGCAAGATGACAATAGCAAAGACAACAAGGCATTGAGGTACGTCATTTTTATTGAGAAAATATCAAAATTTCGGCTAAAATGTCTATTAACGTTTTTTCCCATACAAACCTTTGTAAATTCAAACCGTTCAAACATAACACCTCCAAATGCTGAAAGGCCAGAGTCAGACAGAGTCACGTTTCGCGTAATGAAACTCGGTCGTTATGTAACAGTAGACGACAGCGATAACTATGTCACGGAACGATCGCATAATTAAAGATTAAAAAAAAAGTAATTACTTCTCACAACGAGAGCTTGGGCCGCCTGTGGGTGTACGCAAGGACTATGCCAACGACCACGCGAGTGCTGTCCCTGAGGACCTCCTTAGCTGTTTCAAAGTTCCGAAGAAATGCATGAACAAATTCGGAAGTCTTGTCAACGAGATGCTTTACATCAAACAATTAACACCGAGTTTGAACGTGCAAACGGATTCTGTCCGTGCTAAAGTATTTGTGTAGCCCCTTCGCTATGTAAATCAGTTGTAACTCTTGAACTCGCATCATTTATTAATTTTATTCTCATTTGTACCCTTGATAATGGCGTCATGAAGTCGCCGAAACGTCGGGAGATTATATCGCTTGTTTTTACTTGTCTTTGTATTGCTAAATCATTGTTAATACGATATTTTTGCCGAGCCCAAATTGTGTTCTTTTGTGAAGAACTGATTGATTCCTGTTCTATTGACGAATCTTTGATATCTTTAAAACGCCAAATATTAAACGTTCCCTGAAATGTCTTAAAGAATCGAAATGCTAACCTTCAGGGCTAACAGAGGGATTCTGGTGGTCAGTATGTTGCCGTATTTTTAAATAGAGAGATTCCCTTTAATTTGATATTTGTCCATTCTTTAGACAGTGCAGTTTACAGCTCTGAGTTTACAGTAAGGTAACGTGAAGCTACGTTAAATACCTTTCTTTTTGTTTCTAATTAGAATCAAAGCTGGTGTTTAGCTTAGATGGATTTTGTTCTCACACTACGAGACATGTTTCCATAATAAAAACGAGAAAGTTGCTAATGAAAACATCGTACTAATTGACCAGCTAAACTTTACTTATAATACAGTTTCAAAGAACCCTAAGTGAGCTCTCTGCTTGTTTATGATTATTGCAACTCAACCACAATTTAAGACTCTGTAAGGTGCTTATTATAATTGCCAACTTTTTTATAATGACTGAAGCATGGCAATGAATGATTTAGTAATTCTAGATTTCCGCTGAACAAGGGCAACAAAGGCTCCGGGAACGAGAATGGATTTCAATGAAATACAAAACAATATAAATCATTTAATTTACAGTACTCTAGTTTCTCCTTCATTAGGGAAATAGCAGCTGCAAGGTTTCTTACCATGGCCATGGCAGGGTTTTTTAAGTTTTTTTCGCTGCTTCTGCCAATGATACTTTTTGGCATAACTGCCAGGTGAGTTACGACTCTTATTTTTCAGAAAATTTTTGAGCTTTTGTCACTAGTTTGCTTGTTAAATCAAAGATGATTTGGGTTCGATTTGAAATTAATGTAAGCGCACCACAATATTATTTCTCATCAAATTCAGATTTTGCATAGAAAAAAAAACTCATTTAAAGAAATTCTACCAGCTTCTTGAGATGACTAAGCGGTGTGATCAGAAGATCTCGCAGAGTGATAAATAATCGAATATTATACATTTTGCGTCTTTTATCTGCGATGTTACAAATTACGAAATAGTTTTACCCATAAAAACTGAACGAAATGTTATATGTCTTATATGTCAACGTGTAGCAAAATCAATCTTGGAATAATGTTAATGTCAATGTCAATGACAGTCCAATTTCTGCAAAGATTCCATGACTCTCTCCGTACCCATAATCAGTCGAGAATACGCGCAATGGATACAAGAAGA
>JAHPZR010016861.1:0-7500 GCA_019787425.1 Platygyra sinensis | reverse complement strand
CCCGCTCTACGGACACCCACTTTATACGGACAGTTTCGTTCGTCCTGACAAAAAGCTCGTATATTTTCTCTAAATTTAACCCGCTTTATACGGACACCGGGTAATACGGACAACGGACACTTTCGTGTGTCCCGAGTCACAAACTCTCAAATATTGTCAACCCCGTATTACGGACACTGGTTATCTGCACACTGTCTATTTTCATTGCAACAATTATGTGATAACTGTTAACATTGTACCCTGTTCAAATAATGACAGATTTTTATTTGTGAATAAAATTTTATTAAAGAACTGTGCTAAAAAAAAAACAGCAGCAAAGCAAAGTCACAGATCCACTGTCATGCCTGTTTCAATAACAATACTCTACAAAACTTAAAAGATTTTGCTCTGAGACTACGATAAATGATCGTGACGTTAACGTTTCCTCAGGATGAACTTGTTTGTTTCTTTGTTCCTTAGGATGAACAGTTTTCTCTTAAAACTGTCTGCTTTGGTCTTTATATCGATAAAATATGTGCTCCGGACGTTTTCTCTGAGAGCCCCTTTATGCGGACACCTGGATAAGACGGGTACTATGGCATGTCCCTTTGGTGTTTGTATTAACCGGGTTCCACTGTAGTGAAAGGGTCAAAATGTAGTTGATGGTTTTTAGTCAGCCAAACAAATACCTTGTGCCTTGGTCCATAAAGAACACTATCCCTCATTATAATATGAAAGGAGAATAAGCACTTAATGACTGGCCCGGCAAAGGAAACAGTGAGTTTTGTTTCTCCGAGACCTTCAGTGTTCCCCGAAGCAAAAACATAGAACAATTTAAAAATGGAACAAACGGAGAAAATTTACTTGCCTGACGGCGCCGGCTCAGTTTGCCGCCGTCTCAAGATGCACGAACTAATCACGTGCGAGTCGAACGTTCAAGTTGGTGTTTCCCTGGGGAGTCAGTGAGTTTTATCGACCCAGGAAGTTAGTTCTTTTTGACCCATGGCACATGACACGTTCTTCTCCCATAACAAACTTAATTTTATTTGTTCACAGTAAAGCCAGTAACGATCACGGTAGGAATCTGGATAGTAGCAATGGATGCAATTAATGTAATGGATATGGTAAGACTGCGGAGTAAGACAATTCCTTCAATTCATGCTTTATTTGAAGTTCTTAATTGTTGTTGTAGTCGTTGTTGCTGATCAGTTAGTGATGGTGCTAGTGACGGTGTTGATATGTTCCCTGTCTTTACTTGCTGTTATTCTGTTGATCGGTTTGGTATAGCAGTGTAGAAAGAGGTTGCAGCTGTCGAAAAATGCATCCAAAAATACTTCTGACATCCTTATGGCCTCAAATAACTAACATCTCTTTGAGTTTCTCACCGGGGTTTCTCAGGCCACACAGGCACAAAACGATACTGGTCTTGTAGCATGTTGCTTAGAAATTTCTCTGTTGCTCAAAAACATCCGAACCTGCTCTTAGAGGCATAACACTGACCAAAAGCTTGTCTGCTTTACCAGGAGTACGGGTTAGACATTTTCCTTCGCCAAAGTTGGACAGACCCTCGGCTTGACCATGGTCTTCGCGGTACTCTGTCTCTTAGCAACACTGTCATCTCCCAGATATGGTTACCTGACAGTTATTTCAAAAACGCCAAGGATGCAAGCTTCCATGACGTCACCACACCAAATATGATGATCACCATTGGCCCAGGTGGCCTGGTAAACTACAATGCCAGGTGTGTTCCATCCAGATGGAGGGTTACTCTTATTCACCAAATTACAAACTCTGGTATTTTGAGGCACTTGGCCAGGCGTAGACGTGAAATGCTTTTGCTTTGCAGTGCAGGGGAAAGTGGTAGTCTTTTGGGTGCGAAAACAGGCCCTCTTTCCCTCATCACCCCACACTTACACTTCTTTTATTTTATTTTTCTCCTTGTAGCATTATTTTTAACCCATTGACCCCCGGAGCTTTATGCCCAAAATGCGTTTTTTTGGACATTTTGGTGGTTTTGAGGCTAAATCTCGGCCAAAATATCTTTAATGTGGTCGAAATTGCATTTGCAACACGACAGCCAGCCCTTCTTGCCGGCTAGAAGCGCGTTTTACGGCATTTTGGCTCGTGCATGCGCAGGCTTTTCGATTTTTGGAATTTTTTTCCCGTTTCCTTTTTCTCCTTTTCTTTTCTTTTTGCTGCTGTGATTGACCTTCTACTGGGCTTGCTTGTGGTTCAGTACTGAAAAAACTTCTAAGAAAGTGTCATAGAGGCGGTCAATTTTAACCAGGGAGCAGCCAGGTGCCGATCACTCTGATCTGGGTATTATTGGAAAGATCTTTTCCCCCTGAAGAAGTTGAGTATAGATGATGCCAATTTTGGTCAAAAGTGATGATGTCAGAGGTGGAAGAAAGGCCAAAGCTCGCGGTCACGGATGGTTACGGCTGGCACGGGAGTCAATGGGTTACTGGCCTTTCCTTGCTGAATATCAGATGGATGTCCAGGACTCTTTTGTTCCAAATCAATGGAACATCCACGCATGCTTTTCACAAAGCACTGAATTATGACTTTTGACTTGTTGAAACTCGGACGAAAGCAGGGATGGAGGCCAGTTTCTGCTTTTATTTTTCAGAGTGACTTTAAAAGCTTCCTGTCCAATGGATCTACGACTCTATCCGATGGATGTGCAGCATTGCCCTTTGATTATAGAAAGCTGTAAGAAAAATTAACTAAATCCTATTCAGAATGTCTGCTTATTTTTCGATATGTGTATCTGGACACTTAAATAAGTTTTAACTGTATTTAGATCGGGGTTCGGTCGAGTCCTAAATTAAAAGAAAAGTAAGGCCCGGTTCAGACGCCGTACTTCACATGAGCCGAATCGAATTCGAATTTAGGCCAACCCAAATTAATTAAGACCGGCTGAATTGATTCAGACGCCGATCTTAATTCCAGCCGAACTGAATTCAATAGGAGATGAAAGTGCATTTCGATCAGCGCCGATGCGTGCTGGACTCCCGTAAACATGGTAATAAACAACAACCAAGCACGATCCATAGCCGTCTTGTGAAAAATATAAGAAAAGTCGGCAAAAAGGAGCAGAATGAGGCAACCTCCATTAAGGTTATTCCTCACAATTGCATTGCGCATCCTTTCTGCGCATAATTTATGGCGTCATTTAGCGCGCTCTCATGCACGTGCACACTGAAAACATGGCGGATTTGCCTTGATATTGAGCTCTTTCAGTTGAAAAACGGCTATAGCTCATCAACGAGCATGGGCACCCCAATTTTTTTTCCAGTCATTGTAATCAACTTATCATAAACTTTGCTTGAGGAAAGACTGATCTGATTTCTATTGCTGAAAATTGAATAAATAGCGAAAATAGCAAGTAAACTGTGGTCTTTTCTGTTTTGCCTCATGGTAACCATGTCAAGAAATTTGATTGAAATTTTAATCAAGGATTCAGCTTTCTGTCTAAAACAAACTTAAAAAGTTTATTTGTGTCCGATACAACGCTTTGACTCCAGTTTAATGCGTGTTCTCATGAGTCTCGGTCACAAAAGTTTACAATTATTACTGGGAATGCGTTCTTGTAATAAGCGTTAAATAATGCCAAAGTGGGTCATTTTCAATGCCCCAGTACACCTTAATGAGTATGGGCACCCTCCTTTTTTATTTCAAAATTGAAGTTCTCATATGCCTATTCAGTGGGCAAAGTTTGAACGAAAATCTATTGTCAGTTTTATTTCAGGGGAATTACCTTAATCTATTTATATTTAACAGCAAGATTACAATAGATAAATTGTTTCAAACGCCGTCCTTTATATGAACTTAATTTCAACACACAATTTCAACTTCCATTCTTTTTGCATGCAGAGAAATACAACTCTGATACAACTTACATACATGCATCTTCAATACATAGACTTCAATATTCTGGTTAATCCACAAATGCAATGTTTACATGATTCAAACACAAGCACAGAAACTATGATTACATGCACATTAATTTTGATGCCGTTTACCAAGGAAGCCGCAAATTTGCACGCGAAACCAGGAAAACACAAACTGCAGTTATCGGCTTCTTCTCTGACGAGCAAAACCTGCCATTTTGGTGTGCTGACGCACAATTATACTTCTGCGCATACTCAGGTCTTCGAAATATATTAAAAATACATTAAATCAATTTATGCATTTGGTTCGGCTCATGTGAAGATCGGCGTCTGAATCAAAGCCGGTCCTCAGCCGTTATTTCCGGCTGAGCCAGGCGTGAAGAACGGTTGAGCCGATCCGAATTACATCAGCCGTTTCGAATTGATTCAGACGCCGTACTTCACATGAACTTAATTCATTGAATTCGATTCGGCTCATGTGAAGTACGGCGTCTGAACCGGGCCTTACTTAGCCTCGGAAGGCCGGAAATCCCATTTCTGAGGACCTCAGTTAAAAAACTTTTCCGTGGAAGGGTGCCCCCGGACACCCAAACAGGGAACCGCCTTCGGCAGCCCGTAGCTCAAGTCCACTTCTCTAAATCCTGTATGCGGCCATGTTTAACGAATTCACAAATTTCACCAAATTTGAAACTTTGGATCAGTTTTGACTTGAGCATTCTGAAACCTACTGAAAGAATTCTACCAGCTTGTATTTACTTTACTTGGTCTGTACATTCAAGAGGTTTTAAGGGTTTTCAATTTTGTACCAAACCGAAAACAATTTTAACTTTATGTAGCTAAGGTATAATTTAATACTGATGCAAAAAGTGTTTCCAATTATAGTTTTTTTAAGCTTAATTGACCCTTAAATGAAGTCGTTCGTGTAAAGTCAGTCAGTCAGTCAGTCGTTCGTTCGTTTGTTGTGAAAGTGAAGAATGATCATCGCAGTAAAAATTTAAGCAATTGGAAAGGAGCCTGAAAAAATCAGGGCTTCAACGGGATTGAAGCCCGTTGAAGCCCTGATTTTTTCAGGTTTCTTCTTACCAATTGCTTAAATTGGAAAATTTACATGCGATGATCATTCTTCACTTTCATCTACACCTCACCTTACCTCCCTCACCTATCCTCTCCGCGCTCTGTTGCGCATATGGTCGCACTTTCATCTACAACCGCAGTTCAAATATGAGTTATTTCATATATACTTCACTTCGTTTGTTGTGTTGTTAATTCACTCACTGGGCTACACTCACTTTGGCATTTTCCTGCATTATCAGAAAATCTATAAATTAATTGAATTCGAAGGATTTAACTGAGTCAAAAATTTCAAATAACTATCACTGATATAAGGTATCCCCTCATTTAATACATAAGTCAACTTGCTTTCGTATCAGATTCCTTCAAATGACCGCACTTCACATGCAGAGTCGTTTTTATTGTGTTGACAGATGGTTATGATATACACAACATTGCTTACAAGTGGGAAATGTCCAGTGAGGATGGTATGTCGTTTGTACCAAGCGATATGAAAATGCTACCACAGTTCAAACTCACCAAGCTGCAGTTATCAACACTGTTCACTACATATGTTGTTGGTTGGTATGAAGTTCATTGTCCTGAAGATTTATTACAAAGAAAACTGGAGAAAGAATTTTTATTAATCAATCAATTAATTAATTCAACTATTTATTTATTTATTTGTTTATTTATTTATTTATTTATTTATTTATTTGTCCCGGTCATTATCTAGAGACAAGGCGAAGTGTGCCCGCTTAGTGTGTTCTATTGAAATCCGTGAATCTTAGCATAGTTAGTACAGGATTGTAAGTTTCGGACCTAGATAGCGCGCCTCGTACAACAATTAACAACCGAATTGACTGTAGCTCATAGATTGAAACGGGATGGCAAGTAGTTTTAACCCTCAATAAAAAATATTGTAATGAGGATGGCACATTCTTAACAACGCGTCTGAGAAGACTTCAAGGCAACATTTGCTGATCGAGCTAGCATTTTAGAGCCGAGTTTGGAAGGAAATTTACTTTGTTGTCTAAACTTAAATTGAACGTTCGAGTCACGTGTCGTCAAAAATGCACATTGTGTTTAGTTTTTGCTTATTTTCTCTATAAATGAAAATTGAACATTTCGCATCATTGATTCAGAGTCGAACAATTCTTCTTTTACAACTCAGCTGCTAACAAGCAAGTGTTTATGTTGTTTGGCAGGTAACTGGTCTGGAGTGAAAGCAATGTTTACTTTACAGCGCTTGTACAGTTTTCAAGTGATTCATCTTTACGGTCCCAGTGCTCTCATCGTCACAATTTCCTGGCTTACCTTCCTCTTGCCTCGCTCTCAGTCCCCTGCCCGCGTCACACTGGGAGTGACGTCAGTTCTCACCATAGTTACCATTCTGACTATGTCAAATAATGCTATGCCCAAGGTATGAAGCCCCGATCAATAAAAAGTTTGAAAAAAAAATAAAGAATCGCTATACACAGTACTAGTATACCCCGAAATCGGCCAAAAAGTTCGGGCGCAGACACTTCTTATTCTGCTCGCGGGGGTGGGAGTGGGGGTGGGAAAGGGTGAATGAGCACTGCTGGAAATTCACAAAATGTCATTTCTTTGATTTAAAATATAACACCGAGGTTATAAACATTTTAAAAACATGAATTTTATGAACTTGACGTCTCGTAGGCTAGTCAACATACATTTTCAAAAGTACAACTCTTTAAAATTTATCAAAAGCTATTTACACTATTTCAATGGTGGTCTGGATCCTAGACAGAAAACATCTGCAGAAGAAATTTAAGACGTTTCAGACGACAGAAACTGTCTGTAAACTGACTCAATGGAAAAGCTTTACTAATTAAAAAAAAGCTTTTCACGGTTGACATTAACATTCAACGCTGGCTGCAACTCCTAAATAAACTACAATGGTTGTCAGTTTTGCCGGACGTCAAAATGTCAAAATAGTCGCATTTGATGTTGTGACCACTCGTTTTAACGTGATCAGTAATAGCAGAAGAGTGATCACCATTCAAAAGGGCCTTGAAATGTTCCGTTTTCCGGTCATGAAGTCTTTTTGTTTCGTTTTCCCAATGTAAAAATCGTTGCAGTTCTAGCAACTAGCTTTGTAAATGTGACTTTGGATAATTGTGATCGGTTGTGACGTTCCTTGTATGGGAAGAAGGATTTGATGCGCCGGGTGTTTTGAAAAATCAGAAAAATAACTTGACATTAACAAAAGAGTACAAACGATTTACACAAGATTTGGACGTTTTGTGATATGATTGCTATGGAGGCCAATATAACAAGATAATAACATATATTTTGGGGACTGTTGCTTTGGGTTAATTTGGCTTGTTCTTGTTCAGGACATTATTATCATGTCTTTTTTTTGTTTTTCTTTTAATAAAATTCATTGGTCTGTTTTTAATTTCTACGAATCTCGATGTCGTAACTAAAAATGTTCAGTTGCTTTTTCAGGATAAGACAAGTAGTAGTTGGTTTCGTTCGAGACCAATCATTAAAATTTCATGTTGTGGTAAATTTCTGTATTTTTTCGATCGAAAACTCATCATATATTTTAATG
>JAHPZR010016859.1:7500-16619 GCA_019787425.1 Platygyra sinensis | reverse complement strand
CTGACCTTGACAATTGATTATGATGCACGAGTAAATTTGTCCTCAGGCTGAGATTGCAAAACGCCTAATTAAGTCCTTAAATGGGGTCAACAAACAAGAGCGCTGCTACGAGTTTGAATTTTGTTCTTCCTAGTGCCACAAGGCGTACGTGATCAAAGCACAGTAAAATACGTCTCTTCCTTAATTTCTACCGGAAGCAACATATAAAAACCATAACCTCGTTTCGAGTTTTAAAGCTTTTCATGTATAATTACGTGTCCAATATCCTTGATGATCTCTTATGGATGACAACTATACACAGAACAATTTAACCAAAGACGTCAGCAATAACGATACAAACATCAACAAAACGAAAAAAACTACCGTCTAAACTTAATTGACATTCTGTTCTTATATTCTCTCGAAGGAACACGACATATAATCTCTTCTCTCCAGCAAGCTGACTTCATTTCAACCTAGCCATCACAGAGCAACCAAAGATGCACAGGTCAACCAGCAAGGACAAACTACGCTGGCTACTCCGCTTAACTCCTCTTATCTTAGTCATAGCTGGTTCTGCTTTAATAGTTGTGGGTAACACTGCTTCTTTAAAAAGCTGTAAAATTGCTGGTCCTGTGCTCGTAGCTGTCGGTGGATTGTTATTACTTTTCATCACAATTTGGAGCTCACGCCAAGACAAGGTCGTTGAAAACACAATTTGCCAAGAGGCTGCGATCGCAGCAGAACGCTTCGCCAATAGAACTGCCTTGAGTGCTGGCTCTAACGATCAGCTGGGACCGATTCATCAATTCGAAGTAAAAACACCGTCAAAACTGCCTTGGAAAGAAATGGTACCTCCTTCATACGAAGAAGCTGTTGACAATAATAACGGTATAGGAAATTCGAAAAATAGCGCTGAAGTTGCACCAAGTGATGCGAAGGGATCGAGTTTGGACAACATGACTACTGCACCGCCGTCTTATGAAGAAAGTCATGAAAATACGAAGACAGCTTCATGATCCTCCTCACTGGTTGTCATGAATTTGCTGCAAACAAGTAACTCCTTCCTCGAAATAAAAATCCCTCTGCGCCGAGAACAAAAATGAAGTTGCGGAAGTTTTATATCATTGCAAGAAATTGCGACAAATTAAACTTTCTGAAGAAGTAAATTGAAAGTCAAAACGTTTGCAGATTCGTCAAATGATTATAAAGGAGATACTATAGAACGCGAAGAAATTCTGTTTATTGACGGCTGAATAGGTTTAAATCCGGTGTAGCTACCTGCTCTTCGTGTAGATTATAGAATCGAACTGATTCAAACGGAAAGAAATATTGACAGGAACTGAGATAGTAAACGATGCATGTCATCTGCCTAAACCAATATCAGTTTTTAACAACACGTACCGCACCCGATTGGTGTATTAATAAAAGTTGTATTTAATTATATATCCACATTCTGTGTGATAAACAAAATATGATAAATGGTTATTTAACTGAAAAATGGTTAAAGAGACGTGCATGGAATTCTATTATGACACGGAAGAACAGAAATTTTGTCGCTAAACGCTTATTAGGGAAATGAGGGGTGCTTACCATTTACAAAAACCATCCGGTTGGAAATTTCAGGCATAAACATAAAACAATTAAATGCGAAGTTGCGGGAGTGGGAATCACTATAAAATATATCCACATCAGCTAGAGAGACTCAAAAGAGCTGAAAAATAGTATCACCTCATATCACAGCCCATATTTTCTGAAGCTTCCCAAACGGAATGGCGTGAACCATTTGATTTGCCAACTGGAATTTCCGGTTTTCCCGTGTAAATGGTAAGTACCCCTTAAGGTTTGGGTTTTTAATTCTTGAGTCAAATTGAGTAAAGTACGTATGTAACGATAGCAACTCGATAATTCTCATTAATTCTGAACACTGAGGTTATAAAATGGGAATATCTTTGTGGTTTAACTAATAGGTACTAGGAATTGCACACTTGCATTAACTGACAGCTCAGCGAGAAAGTTACTAGATGCTGAAAGATGAGATGTGAAGAGGCAGAGGGCCGACTTCAGACACAGCCTTTTAAATTCGTTTCACAACGGTCTAGCAATTTAACAACTTTCTTTTGTAAAGAAGGTAAATTCCTAAGGATAAACACAAAATGAATTACTACAAAAATCACTAACTGCAAAGAGCAAAGAAACTAAAAGGAAAATACAAACAGACGATAAACTAAACGGCTTACCAAAAGCTGGAAATCGCGGGAACCAACAGAACATTACCTCATTAAAACACGATAAACTAACACTTAATGAACAAGAAAGGATAACACAAATATGTATATACGGTACGAAATGCAAATATGAAGCGAGGAAAAAAGCAAGCAGAATGTGGCAAAATACATTTAACATACGGAACAAAAAAAAGATACAAGGAGAAATCGCCGCAACAAGATGAATTCAGAAATCGCTGAAAATGTAATTGACAGAAACCAGCACCAGACAGGAAGAAAAGAAATTTCGTCGGTTATTAATCGCCTTAGGGGAATTTGTAGGTAGTGTAAGCTGTGTCAAGTTTGAAGGATGTAGCTTGGCTAGAATGCGCTCAATTAATTTTTCTAATTTTCCATACACTGATTTGTCTGTAAATTTGGCAGGGTAGAACTTGCTATATTTTACGGTGGGGCAACGCCGATTGATAATGGTTTCAATTAAATTGTTCTCCACCCAGCTCAAGACAAGGGGCGGTATATAAAACTCGGTCCGGTGGAGGGTACTCCATAAAATGGACTATATAGGTGTTTGCGGCCCCAAAGGGTATGGTCTTTTAGCCGTTTTGGTCATCAGTAAGGTATCGATGATTTTAGCTGATTTTGGCCATTTTGTTCATGAATAGGGTATGGTAATTTTTGTACTCTAGCCTTGATATAGGTATGTTTTTAACGTTCGCCTGAAATGTAATAATGAGAAGCTATAAATGGTACAAATGACCTAGACATACAAAGGTTATACTAAATAAACGTACTATGTTTCATCTTTGTTATTAAGACCATGCTTGCCTGAAACTATAATCTCATACTGTTTTTCCATTATTCAATTTATGAATAATGAAAACCTAGATCTAAACCGTTTGTTGTTGCCACGTGGTATAGGGCCACCTGATTCTCCTATTAGTATTTTTTCACCTTTCGAAACTTTAAATTGGTGGGAAACTGCGATTCCTCGACAATATTGTTAATCATTTCTCGAATGGGAGGATCCTGATCTAATCTGCGACATGATGACTACTGCGACTTCAGTGCATCAATAATACATGGCCAAATTAATGGAAGTCAGTCACTGATGTGATTTGACGTGGTCTTACAGCAACTTAATCACTGAACCAACGAGTAATAACTAGCCCATTCTGCACCTTTGTGTGTGATTGAGTGTCAATTCATAGATAGCGACATATAGTCACAGTGATAAATGTACTGTGTGGGCGTGGGGTCGGTGGCAATGCATGCAGTATTATGCGTGATCATGCGGACAATCGGGTTTTTGCCTATCGAAACATCATCCGTGTGACTCAGTGGACTGTCCTGGTTGGGCACAGTGCTATAACCTACAGAAACTGTTTCAAAAACGTTTAAATGCGCGAATGAGAATTTCGGACATGGCAATAGGTGGCGATCTCGAGTGTTGGAGGATCACATTATACAAATTCAACGGGGGGGGGGGGGGGATCCCAATCAAATGTGGCTCCAATGGAAATGCTCGTTTCTATCTATGTTAACAAGCATGCTCCTTGAGGACAATGCGTGTTCGCGCGCGTAGTTCCCATGGATTACATCTGAGCTTAAGAAACGAATGCATGATACGGGATATTCTAAAGATTAAAGCAAGTAAATCGAATGATTCAAATGACTGGTCACTTTTTAAAAAACAACGCAATAAAGTAAATAGCGAAATCAGATTAGCCAAGCAAGCCTATTATCAAAATAGTTTTAACAAACATACGGGCGATTCTAAAAGACCTGGCAGACTATTAATGAACTAACTTCGCGAAAATCTGGGAAAAATCGGTGACATCTCTGAAAGTAAATGGAGTATCAATAACAAATCCAACTGTGCTGTCGAACCAATTTAATAATCACTTTGCTACTATCGGTCCAGAACTTGCTAGCAATATTGATTTCTCAAATAGTGATGGTTATCAAAAGTACCTCACTGGCACAGATAAACGTTTCAGCTCCATCCGACCAGTACAAATAAAGTTCTCTCACTTTTGAATCGTCTAAACAAGTCAAAGGCAGCTGGCCTTGACAAGATATCTGCTAGGCTCATTCGGAAATGTGCAGATCTCATTTGTATTCCTATCCGTGATATTTTTAACCAGTCGATAAGTCAAGGCATCTTTCCGGATGACTGGAAATGCGCAAAGGTCACCCCACTTTTTAAACAAGGCGATCGGGACGACTTAAACAATTATCGTCCCAATTTCGGTGATTTCAGTTATGGCCAAGGTCTTTGAAAGAATTGTCTATGATCAATTATATGCCTATCTAGAAGAGCACAATATAATCTGTAAATATCAATCAGGCTTTCGCGCTATTCACTCAACTGTCACGGCTCTCCTTGAGGCCACGGACACTTGGGCGTACAATATTGACCGCGGTAAAATCAACGCCGTTGTTTTCTTAGATCTAAAAAAGGCCTTCGACACAGTTGACCATGAGATTCTTTTATCAAAATTAAGCAATTACGGCATATACGGTAACGCGCACCAATGGTTTAAGTCGTATTTAGAGAATCGTACTCAAATGTGCTCCATCAATGGATCGCTCTCTCAAAGCTGTTTATTAAGTTGCGGTGTACCCCAGGGGACGATTTTAGGTCCATTATTATTTCTGTTATACATCAACGATCTTCCAAACTGTCTTTCAAATTGTGAGCCGAGGATGTACGCTGACGACACCCACCTTACGTACGCAAGTGATAATGTAGACAATATTCAGTTGCATCTAAATCAAGATTTAGAAAATGTTCACAATTGGCTGAGAGCAAACAAACTTACTCTAAATATGACTAAAACCGAATTTATGCTTATCGGATCTAGGCAGAGGCTAAGTACTCTCACAGAGTCCCCGACATTTGCAATTAATGATTTTGAAGTTAGCCAGGTCACTACTGCAAAATCACTTGGAGTGACCATCGATGACAGACTTGATTGGAATGGCCATATCGAGAAAGTAACAAAGAAAGTCGCTTCTGGTATTGGGGCCATAAAACGAATAAGGCACCTTGTCCCTCAGGCGACCTTACAACTAACATATCAAGCTTTAATACAGCCACACTTTGATTATTGCAACATTGTTTGGGGAAACTGTGGGATAACCTTACGGAATAAGGTTCAAAAGCTACAAAACAGAGCAGCCCGTGTTTTGACCTACTCAAGCTATGACGTAGATGCTGGTCACCTTTTCAAACTTCTAGGGTGGAAAAATCTAGCTTGCCAGCAACAATTTCAAAGAGCTACGATGGTTTACAGGTCTCTGCACGGGTTGGCTCCAAACTATCTTAGTTCTAGATTTGAAAGGCGAGAAGTCGCATATAACCTAAGGGACTCTGAAAATAAACTTAATGTTCCATTACCGCGCACAAACTATTACAAAAACAGCTTCAGCTATAGTGGCGCCATTCTCTGGAACAGTCTTCCTTGTAACTTAAGGGAAGCAGAGTCCCTTGGGCAATTTAAACGATTACTCAAAGAACTGTAAGGCACGGCATTCGTGGAAAGCAGCTTTTTTATTTAAATATTTTTATTATATTTAAATATTTTTATTATATTAGTATTAGGTATTTTTAAAGCTGACGAATTTTGTACCGTGGATAAATAAAGATTTACTACTACACTCACTACTCTACTTCTAGATATTCTACACGCCAGAAGGACTCACCGCTACTTCTCGTTGTGTCACTGGTGGGTCCATGCAAATATAAGCGTAACGTAAAATATTGCTTCCTAATCGGCACAGCCAATTTTCTACTATATATACCAGTAATCTGCCTGAGACGCATACATAAATGTACAGATTGGAGCGCAAGCCTAAAAAGCGGAGCCTGATCCAGCTAATTCCAGGGTATTAAGGGAGATTTTTACCGTTAAAATGTCCGATGTTTCACTGGTTGTTGATTTGCAAAACAACTCTGTCATGAGCAGGTTTTGGCACCACGTTTTAAAGGACTGTCAAAAATGAGCATTTCCAGGTCATCCCATGCCACACATACGTTAATGCGGCAACTAGCTCCCCCGAGTAAGTCTGTGTAAAATGGTGGTTCATTACAAACATCGACTATAACACTAATGAATGGTTCGAGGAGGCATGGGAATTCAGGTCATGCTGCCCACAAGCGGGATTTCCAGGAGGCAAACTTCGGTAAAGCAGTGTGTCCGAGTATGGGTTCTCCTTGTAAAATTTTACAAATATTTAAAAAAGCGCTTACTAATATTAAACAATATTCAACTGAATAACAGCGATTAGAATTTCATATATTGCGAAATTTTGGAGGTTTATCACCTAGATAACCGCGGTCTTTACCAATGTTATAGACGTGAGTGGACAACATTCCGGTTGAAACTCTCTGTAATAGATCTACGTCTGTGCGCGGCAGCATATTGGTGATCGTCGTCTTTTTGTGGTCATTTTGAGAAAGTCCGGCTTTAAAGTTTATCCGCGTCAGGCTCTCATGAGGAGCCAGCTGGAGAGCCCCAGTGCAGTCCTGTGCACGGGAGGGGGATTACAGATGAAGGGGGAAGGGGTATGTCGAAAGGTTTTACATAAAATGTTTCAATGAATACCCGAAGTACAGACCAGTCCATAGAAATGTTGCGGGAAAACAATGTTCAGCGACCATGATGCAAAATTTTTCATAAGCACACATCTCGAAAGCTTTTTCTGGATAAAGTAGATTTAAAATTGTACTAATTGAACTCCATTTTGTGAGTACTTTTTAACACTGCACAAATCAAATGGTTGCTATGGGGTGTGTGCTATGTTGCAGAACATAGGTTACCAAGTTGTGCGAATTCCTTAATTTAAACGTAAAATCAAGGAGTAATTATACCAAGCAAAATACGTTTCAAAACTAGGGATTCCGAAAACAAATGTTTCCCACAAAAATGTTTTTTTTTGGATGAAAAATTTTATATGCAGAAATATAAGACCACCTTAACCGAAGGAGAGTGCGAGAGTTTAGAGAGCGATTGACTATATTTTGCACTATTTACAAATGATTATTGCCTATAAAATAAAAGAAAAAACATTAAGGTACATGCACGAGGAAAAAAACATAAACTAAATTATCAAGTTAGACAAATTAGACAAGAGTGTCAATTTCTTAGGTGAGCGACTACGTCCAACCTTTTTTTTAGAATGATCTCATTAACTTTAACCAGACTACGAGTGTTCCTGCAGTTGTTTGTGAACGAGGCTCAGCGGGGCAGAAAACCCTACAAAATAGATAACCCTTCTATATTGACTGACCTACCGCTGGTATCACGGGTTTCTAGGAAACGAATGTTATTGTCGCTTGTTTGCTACTTTTCCGGATGGCTGCGTGCATTACTAAATTGAACTGGATTTATAGCTTTACTTCCCTGTTTCTGTGAACGTCTCTAACTGACCAAATAACATAATTAATAATAAGTTGTCAACATTCTGTATGGCCACGGGTCGACAAATTTGTACCCGTGTCCTATTTCCGTGCTCTATCCATAAGATGGACAAGTAAGATTAAGTCCTCATACGCGAATTACTAGGCATGCAAACTTGAAGCCCATTTGGCACAGATTCAGGTGAACTGTGGATGATCCATCCGCGGAGATGCTGGTTTGTCCGCTAACATACGTCCTATGATCTAAAAGTAGTATGACAATGCAGTTTATACCTCCATATCATTAGGCACCAGTATGACTTCATTTCACACTCAACCATTACCGACTTACTTAGCTTTACTTTAGCGTACTCAATTTCTTTGTCGAGGCTTTGCAAACTTCAAAAGTGTGGTGAATCAAATCACTGATCGAATCGAAAGCAGTTCAATTTTTCTTGTGCTTGAGCTAACTGTGGACGAAATGTTTGGACGAAAGTAGAAAGTAGGCATAAGACTTATATCGGTCAAAAAGTAGCTTAAATGGCCATTATTTACCAAACATCGCGAAGCCTGAGAGCAGTCACTTATAGGTCATTTTCTTTTGAATTCAAAACGAGTTAAATACTGAGAACGTTTTTATGAACAAGAGAAAAAATAAAAACTTAACCGGAGATATTTCACTTGGGACGGAACTCTAATAACAATGTACAAAGAGGTACCTTGAGCATATCGAGGAGACAATTATTGAAAATATTAGACGACTAGTAACAATATGTGAAATGAAAACTCTTTTTAAAAATAGCGGTAAATTATAGGACTCTGGACATTTTACCAGTGGCGGATCCAAAAAAATGAATAAAGGAGGAGGGGGGGGGGCGGGGGTGGAGGGGGGGAAATTTAATTACCTGCTGGCTATTTCTCCGCTTATGTCATTTCCTCTATTTTTAACTCCAAAATTAAGGGGGTCCGGGCGCTATCCCCTAGATCCGCCACTGTGTTCACGAAAACCTTTACGCCTTTGTGCGCGGCCACTGTGTAGTTTTTTCAATGTGTCTGCACGTTTTTTTTTACAGAGCCAGATGTAACAGCGACATGTTACAAAAAAGGTACTTTGAGCATATCGAGTAGCGTAGCAAATATTGGGACATTGTAGGTTCTTAAAAATAGCTGGTAATTATAGACTGAGGACATTATACGAGACCGCGTACGACTGCGTCACAGGGTGCGTTGGCAATGGCTCGCCACGTTTTTTTCCTTTTACAGACCAAGAGTACAGACATGTCTCAAAAAAGGTACTTGAGCATAATCGAGTCAACAAATATTGGACATGTAGATCCTAAAAATAGGCGGTAAATATCTTGCTGCGTTCCTTTGGGTGATCCAGGATCTGGATCAGTGATCCAAGGATCTGTCGGGAGCATGGTGCCATTCAAAGGAACCAGCGGCATCCATGGACTAGGGCGGCATTCACCGGATTCCGTTTGGATGCCCAAACCATGATCCAGACAGAT
>JAHPZR010016859.1:0-2500 GCA_019787425.1 Platygyra sinensis | reverse complement strand
CCGGGCAGTCTGATTATCACAGATCACTGAGCGATGTTGTGATCGGCCATAGCATAAGCGCGGTAAATTCCGTCTACAGTATAAACCGAAATAATTTTTAAGGTATCGCTTGACCTTCTTCTAAAGGAAATAACAAGTACTTTCGAATAGACTTGAACATGAGGGGGCTTTGCAGTCGGCGGGGAATCCGTTATAGTGAATGTTTCACTATCCGGTCTTGAGTCGAAATATGTATTCGAAGTGTCGGACGAGATGTCGTTCCATTGTATAGGTAGGCCCCACGTTCGGATATTTCTCCGTCAAACCCCTAGAACAACCAACAGTAGATTTCTGTAGAGTCACTTACCTGACAATGCTTAAAGAAGGAAGAAACCTTTACATACTATCAATGCAGCTTGGAAATAGGAAGCATTTCGAGTGATCGAAAATTCGAGTTGAGGGGAAATTTTATCGGACTCGCGGGCAAAGGCATTTAGTCCTGTGTTTAAGAAGGACCCGGTGCCCGGGCTGCCGGGCATGGTAGCTCACGAGCAGTTTATAGCATCTGTAGCCTTGGCCGGGGTCGTAGGTTAACAATTTTTTTAAGCGTCGCCGTCGGGAACTGCCTTAAACACGCCAGAGCTACGCAGGCTTAACAGCGTTTAAAAAAAAGCCTCTAACCACAAGGTTACGTAACAACAAAAAGCAATGCTTCTCTCGCAAACTCAAAGCCCTGATGTGTATACGCAAATATAGGCGTCTAGTTTTATATAGACTAGTACCTGTCATAGAACTGAGCGGCAGAAAGATTAAGGCTATGAACTCCCTTAGTCTAAATTAGAGCAGGATGAATTTTAGTTTGTACTACAGGCTCCCAACAGCCTTGTAATGAGACTGGAGTCGTAAGAACAGTTGGTTTTCAGGCACCCAGAATTAAATCGATGTATGCCTTATTTGTAAAAAAATGCGTTTTTATGTTTACTTCCTTGATATTTCATGTATCTGGTTGTTGTGACTGGACCTTGTGTGTAGTGTAATATGGACCGTGTTCTTGGACCTTATTCTGCACATCAACATATTCAACACGGCGTTCAGCCTAACATGGAGCGGTCCCAATGTACCACTAGTTTCTGAGGTTTGTCCTTCACATTTTCAGAGGATTCGCCCTGATGCCACTCACGTAACATTATCAGTTCATGTACTTCTCAGCTTCCAGTAGTAGACTTTGCCGCCAAAAATTCAGATCTCGCTGAGCTGTGCAGGTTTAAGGGCTAACTGAGTCAATTCTTAGCTCACAATGATGGAATAGAAGATGAAAAGATTGCCATGTATACTAATGTGCTAGCTAGCTAGCTAGTACGTGGAAACGGCCGGTCAATTTTGGGGCTGCTATTCGGTACATAGGTAACTTTGGCTCAACATGTGGCAAGGAATTAAAAAAAAAGGCAAAACAGGGGAAATTTCCCCCAGAAGCGTGTACCCAACGAAAATGTCTATTCTTCCCGTGGCATAATTGGCAATTCCATGTGGCGACGCTTTGCAAAATAAAGTGTTGCGACCGGCAACTGTCGTTTTGGAAGGACGCCCAAGTCAATATGCATGAGTGACCATGACCACATGGCGCATTTCAAGGAATTCTGGATAACTTTGTTATTCACAAATTTCACATCTGAAATTCGCCTGAATTCACTTTTGGATTTCTGTAATTGTCGTGCCTCGATTCCTATGTTCGGATTTTGCCTTCTGTAATGATTTGCTTCGGTTTCATGTTGGCCTTCTGTCTTTTGCCTTCTGTAATTATCTTGCCCTCGATTTCATGTGGCTTTCAGTACTCTGAATCTTGGGCATTTGCATTTGGTGTACATTTCTTTGCCTCCGATTCCATGTTCGCTTTTCTTTGAGATCTAGAGATTGCTATCGTCTATCTTACTGTTGTCGTTCTTCTGATTTAGTTCTTATTCCGTACGGGGTGGGGTACTTGACCCCCCTTGGTAAGGTGGGGTCGAGCGTCGTGCGGGTTTTTTCTTGGGCCTGGGTGTATGCTTGGTATCGGGGAGAGAGGGGGCGTGTGGTCGGGAGGGGTCATTTTTAGAACTGGTGTGGCGGGGGTGGGGGGGCCGGGGGGGGGGACGAGGGAGCGGGGCCCGGGCAGTGGAGGGTTACATAGATTCGTTCCTACTCGGTGTCTGTATTTGGTTTCCGGGTCCTTCGTACGATCTTATTCGTAACTTTTGCCCTTTCTCATTTTTGCACTTATGTTGCCTCGATCCCATAATTACATGCAAAGTGAAGACTAGTTGCTCGAGCTGACCTGGTACCGTGAGGTCCCGTGCTCATAACAAAGGCGCCATATTTGAAAGAAACATCGGGTGTCCCAAATGAATCTAGCGGAGATCTTTGAAGATTGAATTCTCACGAGACCTCGTTTAATCGGCAATTATCCTACCAGGCTAGTAGTAGAGGACTTCAAGCATCTGTATCCTCGGGTAGTTTGGCTTGTATCTTCTTCATGAGCTGGCTC
>JAHPZR010016858.1:0-10480 GCA_019787425.1 Platygyra sinensis | reverse complement strand
ATATTATTATACTAATAATATGTACTACTCCCTTGAACAATTTTATATGTATTGCAAATTTCAAAATTCTCAGTGGTAATAAACCCCAAATCTTAATTTGCAACATTCTCTGTTTGGTACATGGACATCTTCCACCCTTCCTTATAGAACACCTTGGGCTTTGTTTAACATTGACACTAAAGAAAGTTATATTTTTTTTACAAATGCAACCTTTATTTGAGGTTTCAATGGAGCTTGCTTCCACGTGTGGACGCCAATGTTTAAAGTCGCCTGTGACAATCAACACCCAAGTCCCCACCCACTGAAAACAAGCCATCAAGAAGCCTTTAGTCAAAATATATAATCAGACTAAGGAGGGGAGAGGAGGGGGATTGTCCGGAATATAATTTATCTACCATTACCTGTGTATTTCACTGTGGGTGCGAGTCCTGTATATACTTCCATATGATTTTTTGTAGAAGTTCCTTAGTGCTAAGGCTGTCTAACATCCCTAACAACACATTCAGCACAAGTCGGTGTCTAGCCTGCGAACACAGATGGAGTTTTGAGACCATGGAGTTAAACAAGAGTTTACAATCCCTCTGTGTTTGCAGGCTAGTGGTGACTGACTTGAAAAAGAAATCTTGCATTTGAGCCTTCACATACCATTTCAAATACTCTTAATGATTAGTGTTAAGTAATGGAGCAGCACTGGATGGTGTACTGATTGAGAAAGATTTAGTCCAGAGAGAAACTAATTCCCTCTGGTCAAGTACTTTAATGGCTGCAAGCAGTGAGATCAGTTCACATGCACAGAGTGATGCCAAAGGTAACAAATTTTTAACTTCCTTTGGGACTAAAATTTTTGCTCTTTCTATTGTGGATGTCTGTATCAAGTATTTTCATTTCCTTTGTCATTTGGGGGGGGGGGCGCATGGGCTAGCTGAAAAATTTAGATAACATCTCTCAGCATTGACAGTAAGACACTTCGCCATAAACACTTTACAGAATGAAATGCTTTCTTATGCAAGTCACAATAGAGATTTGCTATTCTACCATGTGTTGTTCCAGTAAAATATCCATACCCCTGCCCATGGAAGGTTTTTTTAAATTGAAAAAACAACACTTGATGGTGGGGAGGAAGAGGCGAGGTAGCAAAAAAAACGGTGGCACGAGACCGGACAGCGATGCCCCCCCCCCCCACTCCTCCAGAAATTTCCATTTTAGTGTCATGACTTTTCATTCAAACAATTGGGCTTTTGGGAAATCCCCCTCCCCCTTGGAATTTCGATTAACCTTCCCAGGGGTGGGAAATGGATATTTTCTGGAAGATCACAATGTAAAACTGCTACACGTAATTATTCTCTGTTAATATGAGGATCCTTCATTCTTTGGATCACACAACAAATATGTAGAAAAAACTGTTCAGTGTTTTTATGGCTGGTGTAAAAGCTTAAATCGGGCATGAAAATGTATTAACAAAGTGGTCCCTCAACTGCCAGCGACTTTAACATATATATTTCTGGCTTCTGTAGCATGACACAACTGGAACGTGTATATGCTACTCCACCATGATGAGATGCACTAGTCCTACACAGGGTTCACCCTAGTGGTATAAATTTACTGCTACCCAATTACACCACTGGGGTGGAGACTGAGGTACTGTGACAGTTTGAGTATCTTGCCAAAGAACACACCAATGTGCCCATTGCCTCAACATTGTTTTGGTAATAGTTAGTTATTTTCAAATTCCTCTTCTAGAGCACAGTGGTCAGTGGGCACACTTTTACAATGAATGCTCAATTTATGTGGCTTTCCCTTTGAAAATTTTTGTTCATTTATTCAGAACTAAGAGCAGTGCGCGAGCATGATCTTACGCAGAGATAGAGACAAACAGTCTTCCACCATAAGGCTCATGTGGTCAGCCTGGCAAAAATGATTTCATCATTACAGTTTAATACCACAAGAGCTAAAAGACCAGTGGTTGTGGCCTGTGCAACACATTTAAAAAACAAACTGCACTAGCGAGCGACTATAGTTTCCATGGAGTAGCAAAAGCAAAGCGGATAAGAAAAGGGTATTAGGAGAAAGAAGTAAACTTCAGCAGAATTCAAAATGCAAATGTATAAAGAATCTCAGTTGTGTACCAAAGAACTGAACACATACTCAAGATTCTGTGAACAGGTGATTTCGAATGTCACCTTGAGTCCCATAACTAAAACAAAAGAAAAGAAAATAGTCGACTGCTCGTCCAGTATTCACTGGAGTGCCATTACAAAAGCAATACAATCTTTGCTTTAGATTAATTTGCAAATGAAAGTTTGTAAAACCAGAACCATCATGGAAAAAACTTTCATTCACATACCATAATTCACTCGAATAAGTGCCAGAAAAAAAAAAAAAAAAAAAAAAAAAAAAAAAAAAAAAAAAAAAAAAGGAAAAAAAAAAAAAAAAAAAAAAAGGGGGGGAAAGGAAAAAAAGAAAAAAAAAAAAAAAAAAGAAGAAAAAGAAAAACGCATTTTTTAATATTCTTGTGCTCTATGAGAGGCCTTATTTGAGGGGTGGCACTTCTTTGACGGTGGCACTTATTTAAGAAATCTTTTCTTTTCATTGAAGCAGTGTAGTTTCTATCTGTATCAAAATTTAGGTTCTTACAGGCTGTAAGTATCCTCTGATTGTCACCATTTGGGCCTCTTTTGGCGCTTTTCAATAGCTTTACCAGTGGGTGTCCTTACTCCAACCTCAGTCTCACATGTCCCCTTCTTGAATCTGGGCCAACCAGATTTCTAATGGTGCTTGTTTTAGAGTTGCCTGTGTTGCATTTTTTTTTAGTTCTATGGAATTCCTTGAATACAACCCCCCCCCGCACCTCATATTGCTCACGCACGTATATAAATAAATCAGCAAGAGCCTGGATCTCGTCAATGTGTAATAAATTTATTTGGCTGCAATTTAAAGATATCACGTCAATTATAGTAACGTTTTCTATCCTGTTCACATCCGCCTGTCTTGAAATTTTTTATCTCAAATGTTCAGTCATGTACAGTCAAATGACTGTTTTTGAGAACTCCCAGTTCTTCCTGGTATTGGTCAATTCCAAGTTTCAGTCATTCTCCCCCAGCATCTGACTGTTTGTTGTGGTGCACAGAAAATCTCTATAGGCCATTGCAGAAGCGTGGAGAGGATTAAGAAAGAGATATGGTTGTTTTTTTTCCACTTGTTTGAAAAACTAAAATGTTCCAATGAAAGATTGAAACTAAATTTGAGAGACTTTACCAACGCATAGAAGTATTTGTGAGGAGGCAAATGGCAAACATGGTAGCTCGTCAAATGCCCACCCAAAATAGAGAGTTTTGTATGGATTGAGTAGACCGGACCAAAAAGTACATTTATAATAGGGTTTGTATGGAATTTTGCGCCTTGTTGGCAAGGACTCCCATTTGGACAACTTTTGCGCTGAAAACTCTTAAACTTGGTAGGGTAGCTTTTCATTCATGAATATTTCAGGCTGAGGGATGTTTAGATTTTCAATCTAATGCGATATAAGAAACTCACCCACAGTGCTCTCATGTTTCTGCAATGGGCTATGGTGGGGCATTAAGAGAAGTGGCCGATGCTCCACCCATACAGGATTAGTATAAAACAGTGGACTAGCGTTGAAAGGCGTGCTCTGATTGGCTAGTCCTTTGCTATTTACCTCTCGAGCAACTCGGGACAAAATGGCCTCCCAGCTTTGCATCAGTTGACAGCAAGAAATCATGCCAAATTAAACTTTTTTGTGATTGTATATTCATCTCACTGTTTAGGTATAATATCTAAAGCACTGTAGTCGTCACCTCTGTGGTCAGCGAGCTACGCGAGTGGATACTTATCTTGCTACTTGTGCAGCCTTGGTAAATAATCCACTCACTATTCCACCTCCACTTCGGTATATAGGTTGTCGTGTGGGGTGAGTATATCCACACAAGTGAATAGAGGACTTTTCCGCGTACCCTGAGTGTGGCTAGTGTTCGGAGGAGACTAGCCAAGACGTATTCACCTCTGCGGCAGCCGAAGAAAAACAACAATGGCTTTTGCCACGGGGGGGGGGGGGGGGCATATTGTCACAAATAAAGTTACTCTTTAGGCCGCTAGTTATTCAGCTTGTGGGGTATATACTAAAACAATTATTATTCACCTCAGTAATCGCGGCGAAAGTGGTTGATATTCACCACTATTCACCTCCACTTCGGTGAATAATTGTTATTAAATATTCCTCAATTTTCAACACTGTGTTGTTACAAAAAGATTTGAAGTTAGAATAATAAACACAACAGCCTTCATTTAGTGCAAAAACATGCTCGGAGATAGATCCTTGGACATTATCTGTTCCTTGAAGCTCATAGTTTTCCTCGAGCTACGCTCTCGGAAAATTGTTTGCTTCTCAGAACAGATAATATCCATGGAAAAATATCCCAGCATATTTTGCACCAAATGGGGGCTATTGTTTATATATTCACCAAGATATACTTTCTCTTGCTGAAGCTAAAATTCCTCACTCAATTTGTAAAATTAATGCTACTTGCCTTATGATGGGGTAGTACATAAATGCTTAAAAATATTCACCGATGGATGCAAACCTGAGAGATGTATCAAACAGATGTTGACCAGAAGCAATGCTGATCAGTGTGGCAATACTCCAAACCCGTAATCTTTGCAGAATGAGCTATAAAAGAGAAAATTATAAACATCACCACCATCGATGTTTTCAAAGAACTTGATAATGGCATATACTAGAATTCGTAGGTTCCACTCTTGGATTAGACTAACTCCATCAGTATTTTCTTTTAGTTCAAGCATTAAAAACTGAATATTGTGTCCTGTATCAGAGATGTCCTCCATCTACACGAAATTGTTAACATCAAAATAATTGGCTAACACAAATTTACCTTTAAAATCTCCAACGTAAAGCAGTGTATCCAGGTTAAAAAGCTTAATAGAACCCTGGGGACCTACAAGGTAACATATACTTAAGAAATAGGAACATGTTGCATGTTTCTATCAAGTTATACATTGTAGATCTAAACACAATTTTTAACCAATCAGAGCACATATTTTCTTAGGGCTGTTTTCTAAATGTGTATTATTAATAGTGATATAAAAATAAGAATTTTTAAGACTTGTCAACAGAAGGTGGTTGCCAGCTAAAATCACCTTCTCCTTGAAGAGATCACAGGATCAGGATGGTTGTTGGAAATTTTGAAAAGAACCTGTTTTTATTTTTTAAAGAGGTACCAACATCCTGTTTTGTCGCCGTGACTTGAAATTTTTCTCCAAAGCTAAGAAATACTGTACCAGTTCACAAGCATCACATCAACTGACACTGACTTTTTATTAGCTCAAAACCCTAAAAGGTACGGCAAAAGCCCGTGTTGGACCCTTTGAGGCTGGACACCCTATGGGGTATGACATCTACTTTTTGAAACCCTACAGGGTTCATACTCTTTGAAGATTTTAAAATTCCTTGACTTTCCATGACCTTTCCAAGTTTTCCATTACCAAAGTTTAAGCATTTGTTCTCACAGTAGTATCAAAACAATAATTTACATGTAATACCATATTTTCCAGTATTGTAATTGCATAAAATATGGGCTTGCCTTTATTTCTACTGAAATTAAGGCCTGTTTCCGACTCGTCTGTTATTTTTTCAAACTTCTTATCTTTTTGCCTTTTATTTTACAAATTAAAAAAACCATATTGCTTTTCCATGACTTGCCATGATCTTCACTAAAATTCCATGACTTTCCAGGCCTGGAAATTGAAATCATAAATTCCATGACTCTCCAGGTTTTCCATGACCTGTATGAACCCTGCCCTAAAAGGTTCAGTGAGCATCTCTGTCCTTTTTACATGGGATTCCTCCCCCAGGATCATACTTGGTTTCTCTATTGTACTATTCAACTCATTTGTTACAATAGCCATTAATCAAATCTTTATGGAGTTTACTAACAAGCATGTCAGTTATTGAGAATAATTCTACACTAACCTCCTGCTGCAAAAACATCTTGTTTTGGACTATAACAAGAAATAATGCAATAATACAACATCAGTGGCTGGTATGCAAAAATATTAACCTAGGTTCTACCAGCCTAAGGATAGCTTCAGTCTAGGTGGCTAATATAAGGTAGGCAGTTGAATTCTGGTTTCCATGGCATGAATCAACTAGAATGAATCCCTCCTGCTGTGATGCTTGTCTATCACCTGTAACCCCTAGCATTTTTTCTCAGGTTGTCTTCTCAAATACTGATACCCACTATAGAGCCCCTTGCTCCCAGGATTACAAATTTCTTATTCTTGAGAGCAAGAGGAACAATGAGGGTATAGTGTCTTACCTAAAAATATTAATGATACTTGATTTTTAGAATTATTCTACATACACCCTAGTCATTGCTTGAACCCAGATCACCTGATTTAGAAGGATCAAATGCCAACATCAGGCTCTCAGAGGAGGTTGGACCACGGTCTGGAAGGGCATCATGGTTGGTCGTATTAGCGAATCACGAACGCTCTTTTATCGTGGTCATGAAATCAACATGGCGAGCTTCTAGGAAGAAGTGAGTATCAATATTGATCATTTTTACCTTCCTGTTTTTAGCTTTGCGATTTCAAACTCAAAGGACGAGTTTGAGTTTGAACTGGGCTAGTTGCTGGAAACTGTTTGACTCTATACTTAATTTCTAAGACAAGTTAGGACTTGACTTCGGTGCTTCACTGTCGGCCTTTGTTACGCTTCGTGAAATTTGAGTTGATGTTACATTTTGTCGATTCTCTCCAAACCCAAACTTGTCAGACTTCAAAATTAATATCCCTTCCAAAGTAAGTTAATTTCCTAACAGAAAATGATCAGGCGCCCCTAAGCGCCCCTCTGGTTAGTGAATTAAACGATGCTGAAATTGGTGAATTTTTGCCACTAGTTGCCTTTCACGCTATGAAATGTCACGATGAATCGAACCCACGAAATTGTGCGTGCAGTCCGCGTAATCTCCTGGTTTAAAAGAAAAGCAAATTTAACTACTTTTCTTTATTTTACCAGGTAAAATCATATAATGGAAATTATTTCTTCTTCCGAATCAATGGAGTTTTCAACCAAGAATAGTCATACTTTGTTTTTAAGACTGTGGCACCTCTCACCGTTTACGGTTTTCCTGCTATACATCTGTATACATGTATTCGTCTAAAGTTTGAGTTTTTTTGGCGGTAAATAAGACAGCACGATCGCCAAATAGTAAGGGAAACCTAGCTGTTTTCGTGGCATTTGTATCCTTTAACTCGCTTTATTTTCCTTGCAGTTGTTTAATAGGTTGCATTGATGTTATTATTTTTATGTCTGTTGCCTTGTAGATTGCTGTATTTTTGGAAAAGTTGCCTCTTTATTATGAGGGAAAATTATCAACAAATTGTTCTGTTGTTCAAGCAATTCATTGGTTGTTTCTGTGATATTTAATAGTTCTTGTACACATAGGTCAATGTTTCTTTGCAATTCTTCTCAACAGGTATCAGAGTATACACAATTGATTAAGAACTGATCACCATGGATATTAATTCATAACCAGTGTTGTAACCAGGAGCTGTGGAATGAAAAGAGACAGCCCCTATTCATATGCTGTCTCTACAATGTAGCTTTGAGTATGCTTGATGAGCTCGCCTTTATGAGAAGGAAACAACTTCCAATATCAATTATTTACTTTCAAGTTTTGGAAAAAAATTGCTCCAAATTATTAGCATATCAGGTTGTTTAATGTAATACTCTGTGATGCATTTCTTGACCGCCAGTTTCAGGCTGTAAGATAAATGTTGATAACATATTTCAATTAAAGATTGCTCTGGATTGTTTTGTTTCTGTAATGTGGAGCTATTTGTTTGTTGCCATCTGTTTCGCACATGTGTTAAGTACCTACATGTACTCGTACCTTCATAATTAGTACAGGCCAGCGTTCCGAAATACGGACCAACCATGATTGCCTTTTCCAGACCGTGGTCCAACCTCCTCCGGACCTGATGCTGGCATTTTGATCCTTCGTAAATCAGGTGAATCTGGGTTCCCAAGCAATGACTCAGGGTGTATGTAGAATAATTCTAAAAATCAAGTATCATTAATAATTTTTAGGTAAGACACTATACCCTCATTGTTCCTCTTGCTCTTCAAGATAAGAAATTTGTTAATCCTGGGAGCAAGGGGCTCTATGGTGGGGTATCAGTATTTTGAGAAGACAACCTACAGAGACAAAATGCTAGGGGTTACAGGTGATAGCAATCAGGCAACAGCAGTGAGGGGATTCTATTCTAGTTGATTCATGCCTGGAAGAAACCAGAAATTCAACTGCCACCTAAAGTATATGAGCCATCCTAGACTGAAGCTATCCTTCGGCTTGGTAGAACCTAGGTAAATATTTTTGCATACCAGCCACTGATGTTCGGAATGTTGGGTGTATTATCGCATTATGTTCTTGTTATACGTCCCAAAACAAGATGTTTTGCAGCACGGAGGTTAGTGTAAGAATTATTCTCAATAACTGAACCATGCTTGTTAGTGAAACTCCATAAAAGATTTTGATTCAGAGGGCTATTGTAAACAAATGAGTTGAATAGTAACAACTAGAGAAACCAAGTATGATCCTGCGGAGGAGGAAATTCCCAGGTAAAAAGGACAGAGATGCTCACTGAACCGTTTAGGGCAGGGTTCATCCAGGTCATGGAAAACCTGGAGAGTCATGGAATTTCTGATTTCAATTTCCAGGCCTGGAAAGTCATAGGAATTTTCAGTTGAAGATCATCGGCAAGTCATGGGAAAAGCAATATGGTTTTTTAATTTGTAAAATAACAAAAGGCAAAACGATAAGAAGTTTGAAAAAAAATAACAGACGAGTCGGAAACAGTGGTCCTTAATTTCAGTAGAAATAAAAGGCCAAGCCCATATTTTATTGCAATTAACAATACTGGACCAATATGGTAATTACATGTAAATTATTGTGTTGATAGCTACTGTGAGAACAAATGCTTAAACTTGTGGTTAATGGACAAACTTGGATAAGGTCATGGAAAGTCAAGGAAATTTTAATAATCTTCACAGAGTATGAACCCTGTAGGGTTTTCAAAAAGTAGATGTCATTACCCCATCAGGGTTGTCCAGCGCTCTAAGGGTCCCACACAGGGCTTTTGCCATATCGAAACCTTTTTTTTTTTTAAGGGGGGTTCTTTTTTTTTTTTTTTTTTTTGATGCTCATAAAAAGTCAGTGTCTAGTTGATGTGCGATGCTTGTGACCTGGTGACAGTATTTCTTAGGCCGGGGTTTTGGAGAAAAAAATTCAAGTTCACCGGCGTGACATAACAGGATGTTGGTGGTACCTCTTTAAAAACATAAAAACAGGTTCTTTTCAAAATTTCCTAACAAACCCCATCCTGATCCTGTGGATCTCTTCAAGGAGCAGGTGATTTTAGCTGGCAACCACCTTCTGTTTGACAAGTCCTTAAAAATCTTCTTATTTTATATCACTATTAATCATACACATTTCAGAAAAACAGCCCTAAGAATTAATATGTGCTCTGATTGGTTAACAAATTGTGTTTAGATCTACACTGTATAACTTGAAATAGAAACATGCACCATGTTCCTATTTCTTAAGTATATGTTGACCCTTGTAGGTCCCCAGGGGTTCCTATTCAGCTTTTTAAACGCTGGATACAACTGCTTTACGTTGGAGATTTTAAAGGTAAAATTTGTGTTATGCCAATTATTTTGATGGTACACATTTCGTCGGTAGATGGAGGACATCTCTGATACAGGACACAATATTCAGTTTTTATATGCTTGAACCTAAAAGAAAATACTGATGAAACTGAGTTAGGCTAATCCAAGAGTGGAACCTATACGACTTCTATGTATATGCCATTATCAAGGTCTTTGAAAACATCGATGGTGGTGATGTTTCTAATTTTCCTCTTTTATAGCTCATTCTGGCAAAGGATTACGGGTTTGGAGTATTGCCACACTGATGCAAGCATTGCTTCCTGGTGCCACATCTGTTTGATAACATTACTCTCAGGTTTGCAATCCATCGGTTGAATATTTTTTAAGCATTTATGTACTAAACCGCCATCATAAGGCAATGTAGTCATTAATTTTACAAATTGAAGTGAGGAATTTTAGGTCTTCAGGCAAAGAGAAAGTGATATCTTGGTGAATATATAAACAATAGCCCCCCATTATGGGTGTGCAAAAATTATGCTGGGATATTTTATCCCATGGATATTATCATGTTCTGAGAGCAAACAATTTTCCCGAGAGCCGTAGCTCGAGGAAAACTATGACGCTTCAAGGGAATCAGATAATGTCCAAGGATCTATTCTCCGAGTCATGTCTTTTTGCACTAAATGAAGGCGGTTGTGTTTATTATTCTAACTTCAAATCTTTGTGTAACAACACAGTTTTGAAAATTGGAAGGAATATTTAATAATACAATTA
>JAHPZR010016857.1:0-11027 GCA_019787425.1 Platygyra sinensis | reverse complement strand
AGTCTTAAATTGGTATGAACATCAGTGACACACTCGGCTATAGCCTCGCGTGCGACGGTTTTGTTCTTATCACATTTTGACATTATCTGTTATCTTTTAATGAACAGATGCATGACAACATGGAATGTATTTGTTAAATGCCACAATTCAACTGTTAGCACCTGTTTGTTCCACCGACGAAGTACAATTCATCTTTCACTGGGTGGTACATACAGTCAACAAAGTAATCAAGCCGGTCTTTACTCTGCAATAATTAAATACAAACCACACTCAAAACTGAGGACGCATGCGTCCTAGTCATACCTTGTTCTACCACAAGAAGGAGAGACTCGATCATCATACAGTTTTATAACATTTGCAGCAATGCACAAACAAGCTAGAGCAATGGCGTTGACGGGAAATTGGCTTTACAACATAACTCTAAATTTAAAGGCAGACTCTCATCTCAACATTCTATGGGGAAATGTAGTTGTAGCTCATAACTGGCTTCATTTGATAGCTCAGTTGGTAGAACGCTGCACTATATCAATATATCTGCACTCACGTCTTTGAGGAATGTGGATGTTTGTCACATTTAAACCTAATGGCTTATGTTAGGTGCCATAACAAGGGCGGATCTAGGATTTTGAAATGGGGGGTGAATTTTTGCAATTATGTCAGAGAAATCAAATGTTATTTCAATATTTGAGGGATAAGAAAAAAAAGAAAGAAAGAAAGAAGGGGGCTCAGAAAAAGGGGAGTGAAAATTCACCCATTTCACCTCCCCTGGATCCGCGCCTGCATAAGTCTCCTCTAACTCAATGGTACAGTGTCTGACCAATGTATGACAAGTATTTAGGGCTGTAGTCAGTGTGAGGCAAACCAAGGCACTTGCCTCAGCCATTTTTTTTTCATATTTTTAAGGGGGAAAGTAAATCACTACTAGCCTAGGAAGGAAGTTTAACCACGGGCATTTACTCAGTCATTATTGTTTTTGGCCTACAGCCCTTTTATTTGGGTTCAATTTCTGTCAGAAGACCTCAAAATATGGTTGGCTAGATTGACTCACTAACTGATTAGCAACACTTTCAAATTACAAGCATTAAATAAACTTATACACGTCAGTTACAGTTTATACCATTCGACAAGTTACCCATTCACATTACTCACCCCATTTTCTTCCCTGGGGTTGGTGAAGTCAGCAGTCATTTTTCCCTAGTTAATAAAAGAAAAAGAAAACTACTAGTGTGATGCAGTATTTCATAGTACAATCGAAGCTCTCGTAAGTAAACACATCGGGAATTCGAAAAAGTGGTCATAATTAGAGCTGGTCGCTTACAAGAATACGCTCTCCTAAGCGACCCCATGGTAAAACAATAGAGGGGGTCACTTACGAGAGCTTCAGAAACTCATTAATAATTCATAAAGACAAAGCAAAAGAAATAATTGCTAAACGACTGTCTTTATATCTGATATAGACACCGCTAAACTTAACGTTCAATTTTTTAGATCAAAATAACCATTAGTGCAGTGTGCAGTTTCATTAAAGCATTGATTTATATGTAAAAGACTGAGTGGTCGCTGACAAGAGCTTAAAAATAAAGGAAAAGTTCATTTGGGTAATCCTAAAAGTGGTTGCGGTCGCTTATGGGAGCGGTTGCCTACGGGAGCTTTTCATTACAAAGTTTAAGTCGCAGTTCAAATGGGGTTTTGCAAAGGTGGTCGTAACTAGAGCTGGTCGCTTACAAGAGTGGTCGCAAGGAGAGCTTCGACTGTACTTAGCAGGTAGAGGAAAATCAAAGAAGCAACAATGAACTAACAAAGAGAACAATCACATAGTCAATAGATGGTAAGATTAGCAAAGATTGAGACAGGGCTACAAACGATGAACTTGAAAAAGTCAGGCCACCCATTAATACGGCCATCTTTGTTATAACAGCCACTTTATTCTGGCCTGAACAAAAGCCTAGTACAGGTAAGTCATTTTCTTATTTGAAGAACCCTTTTAACACTGCCACCCTGTTAATATGGCCAGATTTTTGTGGCCCAATTTGGTGACCGGATTAATAAGGTTCAACTGTGCACTCTGTTCATCACTTGTCACATCACTACATCAAACCAGGTGCTTTAGTCCAGTGACCTTGTTGCACTTGTACTTTAGAGCTGTGCTGCTAGTCACATGCTATTTAACAAATTGACGTCAGTCTTTCATGCGTCTGTCCTGTTATTGATCATGAATTTCATCACAACATTGTCAAACTAGCTGTGGAACCACGAGGCGATAGGTGAGTGGATCCGCAGTGGATTCGCTCTCTCTCTCTTGTTGCAACATTGCGTAAATTATAAAATTCATGTGTCTGTCTGCTTATTGACGATAAAAATTCGCCAATGAGCAAGCGAGAATTTATGCTTTTATTGCAAAATATCTTATTTTGACTTTTGAAAGGCACAGGAAAGTAACAGAATCTTACCTCAACAGTGTCCCACAGCTGAAGCGTCTCTATATGGGTCAGGCAATAGAGGTAAGTGGATGTTGGCCCAAAGAAGCCAATACGATTCTGTGCAGAAAAGGTATAAATTTATCAACAAACAATTCCTTGATGTCACTAAGGGCTGACTGATGGCTATTTTCACTGACAGACAGACAACTTAACTGGCTGAAATTTCACACATAAAGAATGAAGACTAGGTAAACTTTGGAGCTACTGAGGCCAGAAAAGCCAGATGAGCTTGACAACAAGCCAGCTTTATAGTGTTTTAATTTATAGCTACATCCCCATAATTCTTGCCATGCTGCAGCAGATATAAAATTAATAGTACTGCATTAATTTGTCATTTTAAAGGACTTTTCAAGGATATGGCAATACTTCTAATCAGTGACTTTCCAAGAGAGGGGGTGGAGTATCAGAAGGGACACACTTCCTGCCTGATTTATTGAGAGCGGAAAGACCAAGTTGACACATACCACAGAGGAACCTGTATTTAGCACAGAATCCAGAGCATCATCTTCACTTCCTTTAGATACATCAAACAAACAAATCAAGCCATCCTGCAATTACAAATTAATTCACAACATACACAACTGTACAGTTTTTAATCTGTACATGAAGGAAAAAACTACTCAACCACAAGCAAAATTGCATAAAATGACTGGGAGTCACACTTCCTGTATTTGGGTGCACTTCCACTGCATTTATCCCCTCCCCATAGCATTTTTCTTGTGTTACCCTGACAATTGGCCAGTGCCCTGGATTCATATAGAGTGGAGAGACATAGTGGTGTAACAATTAATTGAATCCTTGGTTATTCGCAATTATGACCATTTTGACTTGATTCACGATTCTTTGATTCCTATGTTTCGACTTAGGTTCGATTTTTTCGCAGAATTCAGAACTCTTTAACATGTGTGTTCTTGATTGATGAGTAAAGATGCTAGGAGTTCATGCACCATTTTGAGTTGCTTAATGGTAAAAATGTTGACCTTTTACCACCCCTTGAGAATTTCCAAATAAGGCAAACCACACACTCATTGTATCCTCAAATTGAGGGCTTAGGGTTGTATGTTTTTAACATTGTCTATCATGTTGTAAGAATTAATAATTATTATAATAATAATAATAATAATAATAATAATAATTTTTTTAAATTATTATAAGAACTTTATTCATAGGTTAAAAAAAAGACTATTTACAGATTCAAGAATTATGAAATATTAAAATATTATACCCTATATTACATTCTTCTTGTGTACGAAAGAGAATTGTCGAAAGATGACTATCTAAGACCACTACTAATAACAATAATAATAATAATAATAATAATAATAATAATAATAATAATAATAATAATAATAATAATGATAATGGTAATGATAATAATATTTTGCATAACCAAATTGAAAAAATCAAAACTAAATTGATTCGTGAGGAATATGAATTGTTAATTAACCACGGTCAGAGTTGGGTGTTTGCCCAAGAAAACAATATCATGATAGAACAATCTGCACTCAAACCTGGGCCAGTTTCTGATTATTGTAGTGTTAGGATTTGTTTACTTCTTACTAAATGCAATACATACGGTGGAGCCAGAAGCCATTTGGTGTGTTTGGACAGGACTGAATCGTATCTAGATCAAGTAAAAAGTAAATGATGAGGCAATAGTTAGTCTAACTGCCATGATCAATAAGCCGATGAAATGTCACAGAACAAGTTGACATTTCATTGCAAAATGTGCGAAAATTACAGTCAATGGTTTAACCTGCATTGTAAGATAGATAGGACCCTGCGCACGCTCTGATTGGTCAAAAACCCATGTTTTATCAGAGTATAAAACATAGAAAAAGCGTGTTTTTATTGTTTTGCATGCGTAAAATCTATATCATAAAGCAAATGAAGAAGCCTATTATAAGCCGTGTATTACTTAACAAATAAAGAAGCCTAAGCCGTGTATTACACTGTGATAAAACACGATGGTTATTTGAGAACACGAGGGAAATGTAGAAAACACGTGCCGGAGGCGAGTGCTTTCTACATTTCTCGAGTGTTCTCAAATGACCGGAGTGTTTTATCACAGTGTAATACACAGCTTAGGCTTATTTATTTGCTTTAAAATATAGATTTTACATGCGCAAAACAATAAAACACGCTTTTTCTATGTTTTATACTCTGGTAAAACATAGGTTTTTTGACCAATCAGAGCGCGCGCAGGGTCCTATCTATATTTTAAACTGTAATAAAACACCCCAGCCATTTGAGAACACTCGAGAAATGTAGAAAACACTCGCCTGCGGCTCACGTTTTCTACATTTCCCTCGTGTTCTCAAATGCCTGTCGTGTTTTATCACAGTGTAATACACGACTTACGCTCCTTTATTTGTTAAATATAGTCAATGTGTGCATTAACTGAAAAAAAAAACATGCGCATGATATGAAGGTTATGACACTATTAACAATGAACTCAAACTGACAAATAATATTATTATACTAATAATATGTACTACTCCTTGAACATTTTATATGTATGCAAAATTTAAAAAATTCCAGTGTAATAAACCAACCAAATCTTAATTTGCAACAATTCTCTGTTGGTACATGTACATCTCCACCCTTCCTTAATAGAACACCTTGGGCTTTGTTTAACATTGACACTAAAGAAAGTTATATTTTTTTTACAAATGCAACCTTTATTGTGATGTTCAATGGAGCATTCTTCCACGTGTGGACCCCAAATGTTTAAGTCCATGTGACAATCAACACCCAAGTCCCACCCACTGAAAACAAGCTCATCAAGAAAGCCTTTAGTACAAAATATATAATCCCACGACTGATTGTCGGAATATAATTTATTCTACATTACCTGTGTAATTTCACTGTGGTGCGAGTCTGTATATACTTCCATATGATTTTGTAGAAGTTTCTTAGTGCTAAGCTGTCTAACATCCCTAGAAACACATTCAGCACAAGTAGGTGTCTAGCCTGCGAACACAGATGGAGTTTTTGAAAGACCAATGGAGTGAAACAAGAGTTTAAAATCCCTCTGTGTTTGCAGGCTAGTGGGTGACTGACTTGAAAAGAAATCTTGATTTGAGCCTTCACATACCATTTCAAAATACTCTTAAATGATTAGTGTTAAGTATGGAGCAGCCACTGGATGGTGTACTGATTGAGAAGAATTTAGCCAGAGAGAAAACTAATTCCCTTCTGGTCAAGTAACTTTAATGGCTGCAAGCAGTGAGATCAGTTCACATGCACAGAGTGATGCCAAAGGTAACAAATTTTAACTTCCTGTTGGGACTAAAATTTTTGCTCTGTTCAATATTTGTGATGTACTGTATCAAGTAATTTCATTTATCTTTGTCATTTGCTCAGTGGGCTAAGCTGAAAAATTTAGATAACATCTCCTCAGCATTTACAGTAAGGACACTTCGCCCATAAACACTTTACAGAATGAATGCTTTTTATGCAAGTCACAATAGGATTTGCTATTCTACAATGTGTTGTTCCAGAAAATATCCATACCCCTCCCATGGAAGGTTTTTTAAATTGAACCCCCCCCCCCCCCCACTCCTCCAGAAATTCCATTTTAGTGTCATACTTTCATTCAAAAAATTGGGCTTTTGAAATCCCCCTCCCCCTTGGAATTTCCATTAACCTTCCATGGGGTGGGAATGGATATTTTCTGGAAATACACAATGTAAAAATGCTACACGTAATTATTCTTGTTAATATGAGGATCCTTCATTCTTTGGTCACACAACAATATGTAGAAAAAAATGTTCAGTGTTTATGGCTGGTGTAAAAGCTTAAATCTGCATAAAATGTATTAACAAAGTGGCCCATCAAGCCAGCACTTAACAATATATATTTCTGGCTTCTGTAGCATGAAACAACTGAAAGTATTGCTACTCCACCATGAATGAGATGCACTAGTCTACACAGGGTTCACCCTAGTGTTAAATTTACTGCTACCCAATTACACAACTGGGTGGAGACTGAGGTACTGTGACAGTTGAGTATCTTGCCAAAGAACACAACAATGTCCCTTGCCTCAACTTGTTTGGTAATAGTATTTATTTTCAAATTCTCTTCTAGAGTACAGTGTATGCACACTTTAAAAAAATGCTCAATTTATGTGCTTCCTTTGAAATTTGTTCATTTATTCAGAACTAGAGATGCAGCAGCATGATCTTACCAGAGATAGAGACAAACATCTTCACCATAAGGCTCTGTGGCAGCTGCAATGATTTCATCATTACAGTTTAAACCACAAGAGCTAAAAGAACAGTTGTTTGGGCCTGTGAAAACAATTTAAAAAAACAAATGCACACAGACTATAAGTTTCCATGGAGTAGAAAAAGCAAAGCGTATAAGAAAAGGGTATTAGGAGAAAAGAGTAAACTCAGCAGAATTTCAAAATGCAAATGTATAAAGAATCTCAGTTTGTTAACAAAGAACTGAAACATACTCAAGATTCTGTGAACAGGTGATTTGAATGCTCTCCTTGAGTCCCAATAACTAAAACAAAAGAAAAGAAAATAGTCGAGCTGTCAGTATTCACTGGAGTGCCATTCAAAAGCAATAAATCTTTGCTTTAGATTAATTTGCAAAAAAGTTGTAAAACCAGAACCAATCATGACTCATTCACATACCATATTCACTCGAATAAGTGCCACAGCATTTTTTAAATTATTCTTGCCTCATATGAGAGGCCTATTTGAGGGTGGCACTTCTTTGACGGTGGCACTTATTTAAGAAATCTTTTCTTTAATTGAACAGTGTATTTTCTATCTGTATCAAAATTTAGTTCTACAGCTGTAAGTATCCTCTGATTGTCACCATTTGCCTCTTTTGGCGCTTTTCAATAGCTTTACCAGTGGGTGTCTTTACTCAACCTCAGTCTCACTGTCCCCTTCTTGATCTGGGCCAACAAGATTTCTAATGGTGCTGTTTTAGAGTTGCTGTGTTGCATTTTTTTTAGTTCTATGGAATTCCTTGAATACGCACCTCATATTGCTCAAGCAAGTATATAAATAAATCAGCAAGAGCCTGGATCTCGTCAATGTTTAATAAATTATTTGCTGCAATTTAAAGATATCACGTCAATTATAGTAACTTTTTCCTATCATGTTCACAGCCTGTCTTGAATTTTTATCTCAAATGTTCAGTCATGTACAGTAAAATGACTGTTTTTGAGAACTCCCAGTTCTTCCTGGTTTGGTCAATTCCAAGTTCAGTCATTCTCCCCCAGCATCTGACTGTTTGTTTTGGTGCACAGAAAATCTCTATAGGCCATTGCAGAAGCGTGAGAGGATTAAGAAAGAGTATGGTTGTTTTTCCACTTGTTTGAAAAACTAAAATGTTCAAATGAAAGATGAACTAAATTTGAGAGACTTTACCACGAATAGAAGTATTTGGAGGAGGAAAATGGCAAAATGGTAGCTCTTCAAATGCCACCCAAAATAGAGAGTTTGTATGGATTGAGTAGACAGGCCAAAAAATTATAAGGGTTTGTATGGAATTTTGCGCCTTTTGCAAGGCTCCCATTTGGACAACTTTTCGCTGAAAACTCTTAAACTTGGTAGGGTAGCTTTTCATTCATGAATATTTCAGCTGAGATGTTTAGATTTTCAATCTAATCGATATAAGAAACTCACCCCAGTGCTCTCATGTTTCTGCAATGGGCTATGGTGGGGCATTAAGATAAGTGCAGATGCTCCACCCACAGGATAGTATAAAACAGTGGATAGCGTTGAAGGCGTGCTCTGATTGGCTAGTCCTTTGCTATTTACCTCCGAGCAACTCGGGACAAAATGGCATCCCAGTTTGCATCAGTGACAAGCAAAGAAATCATCCAAATTAACTTTTTGTGATGTATATTATCTCACTGTTTTAGTATATACTAAAGCAAGTATTCACCTCTGTGTCAGCAGCTAGCAGTGGATACTTATCTTGCTACTTTGCAGCTTGGTAAATATCCACCACTATTCACCTCCACTTCGGTATATAGTTGTCAATTAGTATATACCACACAAGTGAATAGTACTTTTCGCGTACCCTGATTGGCTAGTTCGGAGGAGACTAGCCAAGTACTATTCACCTCTGAGCAGCCGAAGAAAAACAAAATGGCTTTTGTCGGCATATTGTCACAAATAAAGTTACTCTTTAGGCCGCTAGTTATTCAGCTTGTGGGGTATATACTAAAACAATTATTATTCACCTCAGTATCAGCGAAAGTGGTTGATATTCACCACTATTCACCTCCACTTCAGTGAATAATTGTTAAATATTCCTCAATTTTCAAACCTGTGTTGTTACAAAAAAGATTTGAAGGATAATAAACACAACAGCCTTCATTTAGTGCAAAAATATGCTCGGAGATAAATCCTTGGACATTATCTGTTCCTTGAAGCTCACAGTTTTCCTCAAACTACGCTCTCAGAAAATTGTTTGCTTCTCAGAACAGATAATATCCATGGATAAATATCCCAGCATATTTTTGCACCAAATGGGGGCTATTGTTTATATATTCACCAAGATATACTTTCTCTTGCTGAAGCTAAAATTCCTCACTCAATTTGTAAAATTAATGCTACTTGCCTTGTGATTGGGTAGTACATAAATGCTTAAAAATATTCACCAATGGATGCAAACCTGAGAGATGTATCAACAGATGTTGACCAGAAGCAATGCTGATCAGTGTGGCAATACTCCAAACCCGTAATCTTTGCAGAATGAGCTATAAAAGAGAAAATTATAAACATCACCACCATCGATGTTTTCAAAGAACTTGATAATGGCATATACTAGAATTCGTAAGTTCCACTCTTGGATTAGACTAACTCCATCAGTATTTTCTTTCAGTTCAAGCATTAAAAACTGAATATTGTGTCCTGTATCAGAGATGTCCTCCATCTACACGAAATTGTTAACATCAAAATAATTGGCTAACACAAATTTACCTTTAAAATCTCCAACGTAAAGCAGTGTATCCAGGTTAAAAAGCTTAATAGAACCCTGGGGACCTACAAGGTAACATAGACTTAAGAAATAGGAACATGTTGCATGTTTCTATCAAGTTATAGATCTAAACACAATTTTTAACCAATCAGAGCACATATTTTCTTAGGGCTGTTTTCTAAATGTGTATTATTAATAGTGATATAAAATAAGAATTTTTAAGACTTGTCAACAGAAGGTGGTTGCCAGCTAAAATCACCTTCTACTTGAAGAGATCACAGGATCAGGATGGTTGTTGGAAATTTTGAAAAGAACCTGTTTTTATTTTTAAAGAGGTACCAACATCCTGTTATGTCGCTGTGACTTGAAATTTTTTTCCAACGCTAAGAAATACTGCACCAGGTCACAAGCATCACATCAATTGACACTGACTTTTTATTAGCTCAAAACCCTAAAAGGTATGGCAAAAGCCCGTGTTGGACCCTTTGAGGCTGGACACCCTATGGGGTATGACATCTACTTTTTGAAACCCTACAGGGTTCATACTCTTTGAAGATTTTAAAATTCCTTGACTTTCCATGACCTTTCCAAGTTTTCCATGACCAAAGTTTAAGCATTTGTTCTCACAGTAGTATCAAAACAACAATTTACATGTAATACCATATTTTCCAGTATTGTAATTGCATAAAATATGGGCTTGCCTTTATTTCTACTGAAATTAAAGCCTGTTTCCGACTCGTCTGTTATTTTTTCAAACTTCTTATCTTTTTGCCTTTTATTTTACAAATTAAAAAAGACCATATTGCTTTTCCATGACTTTCCATGATCTTCACTAAAATTCCATGACTTTCCAGGCCTGGAAATTGAAATCATAAATTCCATGACTTTCCAGGTTTTCCATGACCTGTATGAACCCTGCCCTAAAAGGTTCAGTGAGCATCTCTGTCCTTTTTACATGGGATTCCTCCCCCAGGATCATACTTGGTCTCTCTATTGTACTATTCAACTCATTTGTTACAATAGCCATTAATCAAATCTTTATGGAGTTTACTAACAAGCATGTCAGTTATTGTGAATAATTCTACACTAACCTCCTGCTGCAAAAACATCTTGTTTTGGACTATAACAAGAAATAATGCAATAATACAACATCAGTGGCTGGTATGCAAAAATATTAACCTAGGTTCTACCAGCCTAAGGATAGCTTCAGTCTAGGTGGCTAATATAAGGTAGGCAGTTGAATTCTGGTTTCCATGGCATGAATCAACTAGAATGAATCCCTCCTGCTGTGATGCTTGTCTATCACCTGTAACCCCTAGCATTTTTTCTCAGGTTGTCTTCTCAAATACTGATACCCACTATAGAGCCCCTTGCTCCCAGGATTACAAATTTCTTATTCTTGAGAGCAAGAGGAACAATGAGGGTATAGTGTCTTACCTAAAAATATTAATGATACTTGATTTTTAGAATTATTCTACATACACCCTAGTCATTGCTTGAACCCAGATCACCTGATTTAGAAGGATCAAAATGCCAAGCATCAGGTCCAGAGGAGGTTGGACACGGTCTGGAAAGGCATCATGGTTGGTCGTA